>CM061920.1:15222213-15394193 GCA_031002005.1 Vandiemenella viatica | reverse complement strand
ATGATGAATAATTTACCAAAAACGTTGAAAGAATTTAAAGGTAAAATTTTTAGAGGGAATATAAAGATGGGTACAGGAAAGGGAGAAGACGGGTGTGAAAGGAAATTGCAACCGGAACATGCGTTTCATTAGTCCTACACTAACTTCTCTTTCGGTTTGGTTGTAGAATTTTGTTAGATAAAACGTGCTGAGGGACGTGTATGTCAAATGTCCTACCGATGGTACAATGTCTTCTTGCTACCCTGAAGATACGGGCCAATGCATTGTTTGAAGTACGAGGCTATAACTGTGATTTTTGCTTAATTATCGCTGATGATCTGTTTAGTAGCTGTTTGGCGGCAGTCTGGTGTAGTGTTCGACAGCGCTCGCTCACGCCTGTTACTCCCAGGCAATCATAGTCGGCCGGCGGTGCAGCGAGCGCCGGAGGCTGGGGTGGCGTCGCGACGCCATTTTGGCGTCCCCCGCGACGGCTAATAGCGTCGGCCGGGACGGCGCCGGGGGCGGAATTCCTGCGCGCCGTAGGTGGCGACGGGGCGGGCGCGAGAAGTGCACAGCTCACATCAAACACGCACGGGCTGCGAACCGACAACACTCGACATCACAACCAGCACTAGTTCTCGACCTACAATACGTGCAGGAATCAGTTCAAACACCGTTGTATTTACAGACCCCAAATCTTCTCTTCAAGCAAAGAATCACCAAAGGAAGAGGCAAGAATTATATAATACACGAAGTTGCCAGGGAACAGAGAAATAGCGTAGTTTAGAAGTTCAACTACTATATGTACCGAGTTAGAGCTGTAAAAGCAACGGGAAATTCTATACCCGTATGTATTCGTTACTAAAGCAATCAGTACCCGTTACTTTCGAATCGCTTCTTTTGAACTTCATTAATATCGTATCCTTTCGTTACTCGTGACTTTTGATACAATTGAATACTAGCATGAAACATCTCATCGAGTCGCGTCGCATACGGGACGACTTCGTTCGTACCTACTACTTTGTAAACTTTAAGTAAATTGTTTATTTAGTAAAATAAGTTTAGGTAAGTTGTTCGTTTGAATAAAACTTAAAGTAATTAGCACATGGCTGTCAAGGAAAACCTATAAATGTACACTTGATTTATTGTAATGAATATTATTTTCAAGAGAATAATCTAGAAAATTGAAGCATTTGAAATGTGGTGCTACAGAAGAATGCTGAAAATTAAGTGGACAGACAAAGTAAGAAATGAACGAGTTTTGGAAATGATGCGTGAAGAAAGAAGTGACAGGCTGGTAGGTCATATTTTGAGACATGCTGAATTAGTTAATTTGTTAGTGGAGGGAACAGTCCAAGGTAAGAACTGTAGAGCAAGACAGAGATTAGAATATATGAAGCACATAATTGAGGATGTGGGTTGTAAGGGGTATGTAGAGATGAAGAGGTTAGCACAAGGATAGGAAGAGATGGAGGACTGCATCAAACCAGTCGAAAGACTGATGACGGGGGAGGGGGGGGGGGGGGGGGAGGGGGGGGGGGAGGGGGGGGAGGGGGGGGAGGGGGGGAAATCTAATCTAATTTCAAAACAAACACAGGTTTGCATACAAAAAATACCAGACCTTTCACCTAACTGTGACATATCTAGTGATAATAACTAATGACTTTTTTTTAATAAAAAAAAAGAAGTAGCGTACTCAAAACCCTGCATAGTGATAGTGAGTTAGTACTTTGTAAAGTTCAAGTAAATTGTTCATTGAGTAAAGTAAATTAGGTAAATCATTCGTACATTTGATTTACTGCATAGAATATTACATACTTCAGAATAATACCTAATATCACAATCGCAGCACACTTAAATCAAATAATTTCAAAACGAACATCTGCTCACTCATTCGCTGGGAGAACCGTTCCAGCTCCCGCATGATACGGCGTGTTTGTTCGTTTATCGAATCAAACTGACATCTATACGACAAACACGAGTAACGAAATGAATTTGTGAGTAACGATTCGGTACTTCGAGTCAGGCGATGAACCCTGTAAGGTGAGAAAGTCCCTTACACTTTAATTTTTGTTAAAAGTTAATTAAATATTAGTCTTGCTTGTGTTGTGTATACAAATGTGTTAAATTGTTATGAAAAAACGATAAAGATAAATGTATATTAAAGTGCCAGAATATCTATGAACAATGGTTATTTATGATTATGTATATCCTTGGACGAGAAGACAAAGAAAATATGGCGAGGGTATGGATGAGAATATAAAATATATCTGGCAAGTCGTCGAATAAAAGGAATGTAAAAAGTGTGTTTTGACCCTTGTGAATATAAATAAAAAGTGTTTTCGAGTTCAAAGAATTCGTTGTCTAGATATTTATTATTTATTTGTTTCTGAACTGTGAATGGAAATAATCTGCCTGTTTCTGCAGCTTAGATTACGGCTTGAAGACGGGCAGATTACATATACCTAAACCTAAATACAGGAAGAGGGGATCTTACAACCCGTTACTCAGTAACTATTACATACGGTTTACTACAGCTCTAACCAAGTCACGTAGGTATACCAGCAACGAATTGGCAGATACAACGGCGAGAAAACAGTTGAATTCCCAGAACATCACTCCATGCGAATGCTGGGATGGTTCCACACAATAGCCCATGGGCGCCTCCTGCCATATTCCGTATATCCCTTCCAAACCATTACCCTTTCGGATATGTGCAATGCACCCTCCACCACACAGTTTTAATGAATCGCGGAGTAATAATAATAGTAATAATAATAACATACTTTTGAATTCAGTTCGACGTAATTGGCCGACCAGAGCAAGGCAAATCTTCCGTCAGATCTCGGCCACTTTTGAATTCCCTGTATCACCCATATGCGCATGATAAAGCCGATTCACCGTAAGCCACACCGTAACATTTTCAGCGGTTCGGCACACGAAATTCCATTTGCAATGCAAAATTTGAGACAAATTCTTTGTTCGATATTTTTATCCATTGTAAAATTCGCTTAAATACTTGAGATGAACTGTCAACAATGAGCACTGTGAACAAAATAACTGACAGACAGCGCTCAAACGCAGCGTCAGTACAGAAGACAGGTGTACCAACTTTGCGGCAAAAAAGAATTTTGACAATCCCTTTAAGAGGGCTTTATAAATGACCGATTCCAGTTATTTTCTTGACAGAGGGTACTGACTATGGGGACACAAATCCACTTTGATTAATACAGAATGGAGTGGCGGAAGGACAGACACGAAATAGGCCGCTGGTATCGGGCCATATCAATGAAATTAGGTATAAACGACCGTATCACCACACTGACATTAATATAATGGAGAATACTGCTGTGAACAGATTGAGAACTGATCATTTTCTGCTCAACAATGAAAAAATAATAGCGGAGAGAGATGACTCCCAAGATTGCTCGTCTGGAGCATATCATTTGATGTTGATATTTAATTTATGGCGAGCAACAGGAAATAAACTCTTATAACAATATTTACAAATAACAGAAATCTCTAATGCTTACTCTTGTCTTCCCGAATAAGAAATCTATGAAATTAGTCTATTCGTTTGTCTCAAGGACTAAACGTCATAAAAAAAGTGTAAAGATAAACGTTATGGGGTTCCTACGGCTACTGCCGCAGGATTCGCGGAAGAAGAGCTACGTATTCCCATTACAACTGTTTCGGTACTTGAAGGGATGTGCATTTGGGAGGACGCGGCTTCGAATCCCAATCCCGGCATCCAGATTTGAGTTTTCCATGGTTTCCCCAAATCATTCCAGGCGAATGCCGGGATGCTTCCTACAAAAGGCCATTGCCGAATTCCTCTCCGTTCCTTGTTCCCAATCTCATCCCGCCTCTAATGATCTTGCCGTTGATGAGAGTAAAGCTGTAAAAAAAAATATATATATAGAATGGCTGTGACGGGGATAGCGCCAAGCCCCGGCCATTGTTTTTACCTCCACGGTACTCACTGGACAGCAGGCTGAGAGGGACCTTTTCAATGCAGCCATCCATGCATTCGCCTATAGTGATTTGTTTTTTTGTTTATGCCTTTACGCCTCCTCGATGTCGAGGCCATTACAAGCGGGAAAGGACTCAGAGCAAGGAACGGGAAGGAATTCAGCCAATGTATTTTGAAGGAACTACCTCGTCAGTCGTTTGGAGTAATTTGGGTAAACCATTGAAAGCCCATGTCTGGGTCGTCGGACGGGGATCCGAACCCGCAAATGTGAGGCCAAAGCGTCACCGCTCTACCGCCACGCTCTATTCTTCAATACTGTAAGGACGAAACAGACGAACGCAACACTTAATTTGAACCACGTGTGCCCTAATACGGACTTGAACCTGTACGTGAGGCCAGCGAGGTAACACCTCCACTAGTCTTTATATATAAAGATGAATGTATGTTTGTTTGTTTGTTTGTTGGTTTGTTGGTTTGTTTGTTCTTCATACAAATCCACAGCTTTTATCCGTTCTCGATGAAACTTTGCGCACTTATCCTTTGAAACAAGGAGAATAATACTGTCTACATTTGGTTGAAAAAATTATCTGTATAAATAACACATTTGTCTCATAACTTCGAAATATGGCGGTAGACAGACATTTTGGATGTGGACGACTCCGTACCGAGTTTCCGCGTAGTGGCCTGGCAGCTGAGTGGCTAAAGCGGTGGCTTACGAACGTCATGGTCTCCGGTTCGAATCTCCGTTGGGGATAAAAATTTTAAAAATTGTTTTTCATCGTAAGAGTCAGGCCTGTGCCGTAGGTTATTCGGATTGAATGTTAAACCGTAGATATTAGAAAGTTAGGGGTGCAATGCGAGGCAAATCGTAGGTATTTTTGCAATGTTGTAGGTGTATACTTTTTTACGTTATAATGATCCCTCAGGTTTAGTTCGCAGTCAGTGTGTAAGTGTGAACCACAGTAATATTATTATTATTATAATTAGAGATGTAAGTCTCTGTCTTTTTGATACGTTATGACTCCCAATTGGCTATGTCGTTGTGATGGAATTTTATAAGGAAATCAGTATGAAGGGCACAGGATATTGTTTGCAGTGTGATTAACAGTTGTAGTCACGAAATTTTGAGACCTTATCGAATGGTGACAGAAATATGTTGGCAATTGATTCTCATAACTTGGAAATACGGCGATAGACAGACACGTTGGATATGCACGTCTTCAGACCGTGTTTCCGTGTAGTGAGCTGGATGCTCAGTGGCTAAAGAGCTTGCTTACGAACGTCGTGGTCTCTGGTTGAAATCTCCGTCGGGGATCAGATTTTAAAAAATTGTTTTTCATCGTAAGAGTCAGGCCTGGGTCGTAGGTTATTCGGATTGAATGTTAAACTGTAGATATTAGAAAGTTAGGGGCGCAATGCGAGGCAAATCGTAGGTAGTCTTGCAATGTTGTAGGTGTACACTTTTTTACGTTATAATAATCCCTCAGGTGTTGTTCACAGTCAGTGTGTGAGTGTGAATCACAGTAATAATATTATAAATACGGAAGTAAGTCTCTGTCTTTTTGTTACGTTTTGACGACTAAATGGCTATATCGTTGTGATGTAATTTTATAAGGAAATGTGTATGAAGGGCACAGGATATTTTTTCCAGTATGATTAACAGTTGTAGTCACGAAATTTTGAGATCTTATCGAGTAGTGACAGAAATATGTTGGAAATTAATTCTCTTCAAGAGGCAGGTTCGACGGTAGAATGATATAGCGATAGCTTTCCTATCATATTATGCCGACTCGATATTGTTTGGGACTAATTCTTCGTTACCAACAACTTACTATATTTAATTCTGGCAAAAAAATTCTTAATCCACGCGTACGAAGTCGCGGGTACGAGGCTAGTATGGTATAAAAATAGTGATTAGATAATTTTTAATCGTAATTATTAGTTTAATGATTATTTTAATTACGTCGAAAAATGTTTTATAGCATTACTAGCGGAGTTCCCGGCTTTGCCCGGTATAGTTGGCGTAGATTTAACCGTACCTTATTTTTATTCCCGCAAAATATTTGTACAAGGTTTCATAAAATACGCGCCAACTTTTTCGGAATTAAAGCAAACTTACATTCACCCGCCTCCTACCAAGAAACTGGTGGGCTGAAGTTTATTTGCACGTATACTATTTTCATTCGTCCGAAAAGACTCATGTATATCAAGCTTACTACATTACTGAACAACTCTAGATTATGTTAAAAACTCACATTTGATTCAATTGCGAAGTGAATGGATATACCTGTGGCTCGAAACTCCAGATCCATTAACTCTGCAGATAAAATATCAAAAGTGAATCCGGAATAATATTATCGTAAACAGAAGACTAATGCTGAAGGCCAGAGATATTGTCCAGAGATCGTGCTTAAAGAAAATCTCTGTTGTTTTTACGGCTATCTATGTCGTTTAAAAATTGGTATCCCGAATTAAAGGAAAGAATACTTCAAGCTATGGCTTTTAAAAATTGAATATATCGAATTAAAAGAAAGAATACTTAAAGTTTTGTTTAGTGTGCAAAATAGTTATTACTGTAAGTTATCTTATTGCTTTAATTAAAGGCTATGGTCAGAGACATTGTGTTGTGTGTTTAGTGTGGAGTATGTGGCATCTAGTAATTCCTCCTGTGGAATTTCTCACCATACGTTCAGAATATCATTTAATGCTCCTACATTATTTAACGTTGAAACATAAGACATGCCAGACAAGTGAATTAAGATTCTAAGCTTTAAAACGGTGAAAACTCCATCGAAATCAGCCCCGTAGTTTCCGAGTTTTTATATGACCAATATTTCCGGTTTTCGTTTTATAGATATAGATTTTCACTAAACTGCAAAATAAAACGTAATCATGAAATGGCTGACTTAAAGCCTATTAATATCAGCTTATAAACATCTCTATTTTTACCGTTTAGAAAGATCGTCTCTGTCCATCTTTAATACTACTAGGTTACTTCAGGCTTGTAACACACATATGTAACCTTAAAGTATAAATTTTTAAAAAATAAGAAATAAAAATAATTATTTTGTATATATAGAGTGTAAAATTAATCTTAAAGACGTTTATGTTATAGTTCCTTGGCAGCAAGGTGAAATGTGTGGATGAGCCATGCAGATTATACAGAGAGATGAAGACTGGGTGACATTAATATGGAGAATTTGATACAAGACGAATGCAGGGCATTAAAATGTATGGATGTAGGGAAAATACTCGAGCAGATCTGGTGGATCTGAAATCAATACGCACGGCTTGCAGCCAGAGAAAATAGTGTATTTGGAAGTTGTGAAATTTTAAATATTAATACTATGGAAAGTGTGTTATAATAGAAGAAGAATTAGGATAGTGTTATTGATTAGTTGAAAATCAGAAATCGAGACATAATTTCAGGTTATAGAATAAGATTTCTTTTTCAGGCGGTGAAAAAGATTAATACGATTTATAACCTGAAAGGCTAACGTCAAAATACATCTCGGCACAAAAAGGCTGTCGAAACACGTATTTCCTGGCAGAAGGTGTAAACGACCACTTTAAATTAATATTGTAGAAATATTCGTAATTATCGGTAACTGAGCAATCGTAGGATTTGCATACTGTTTAATTAAATCAAGAAAAGTAAAAATATTTAGTTTAAGTAAATGAATTGCATAAGCCAGTGAATAGTTTGTAGACTCAATAGGAATTCTTCAAATTTTACAGAGCGAACTCTTGGTTTCAGATATAGGTTAAGCTCGTATTTTAACCAGGTTAAATAGAATTGTCATTTAATAAAGCTTATAAGCTTGTTTTTGCAAAAACATCTTTGGCTATTGTTAATTCGGTGACGAAGGCCGCTCCCGTGACGTCATCATAGAGGACACGGTGACTAGAGCTGTATCAAACCGTATGTATTCGTTACTGAGTAACGGGTTCGTCGCCTGACTCGAAGTACCCAATCGTTACTCACAAATTCATTTCGTTACTTGCATGTTTGGTTACTCGTATTTGTCGTATGGCTGTCAGTTTGATTCGATAAACGAACAAATACGAGGCATCGTGCCGGCACTGGAACGGTTCGCCCAGCGACTAAGCGAATCTGAATGGAATGAATGTCTGAACATCGTGTTTAGCATATTTCTGGGAATTATGATTTCAATTCTCTTTGTTACGAACTAAAATGTTTAAGTAGAAACATGTTGCGCGTACATTATTTCAATATAATTAGTATCATTTACTGTTAAGTGTTCATATTTTTAAATGGTAAGTAATTTATTTTGTAGTTTTGCTTTTGTTTAACATTAAAATATACAGAGCACAATTTGTAAATAGAATATTTGCATAGGTAATGTGAGATGGTTACTGCTATTTTTATTGATCATACCTTACTGAGATTTTATTGATTTGAAACATTTATGAAATGCGTTTATTCTAAAATGCGATATTCTAACTCCTGTTTTATTTTAAAGCGCAAATGAACAATTTATGTAAACTCTAAAAAGCACGAACGAAGTCATCCCGTAACCGGTACTAGTGCGAGTAACGATACGATAGTAACGAGTACTGATTGGGTTAGTAACGAATACATACGGGTACACAATTTCTCGTTACTTTTACAGCTCTGTCGGTGACACAGTGACCAAGCTAAGCCCTTTAATAGTATTGATGGTGATTTAGAGGGTTAGCAGAACATTGTGCCTAAAGAAAGTGTAAACATCATCCGCTGTAAACACTTCGCAACGTTAAGGTTTTCTTGAAGTGTTTCGCATTTTGGTCGTCTCATTAATACTGATATAAAAGAATTTCGAGTTGCGACTTTCCGTGACGCGCCAGTAATTACTTTCTCATTTTATACAAGTAAATTAATCCCCCCACCACCTCGGGCGTTAATTAAAAGATAGCCGGGTTTTATAACGCCAGCGGATTTATTTTATCTCCGACGAGGGAAAAAAAACTTTCGGTTTTAATATAAAAATCCTGGGATGATCATGGCGATAATGACTTTGAGAAGAGCCATTAAAAAGTCTTTTCTGCGTGGGTGTGAAAAATTTAGCCAACTAATCATCCTGTCCGGACAAGGCGCCTCCTCCTTAATTCTTGTTCTTGCGAGAGGAAAACTCACGGGCCAGAACTTGAGGGCTGCTAATAAGATTTGGTAATTATTCAGATGAGATTTTAATCTACTGAATTTATGCATTACACGGATTAGAAGGTGGCTCGGCTTCCGTAATGAATATTAATCATAGCGGAGCTCTTGAGTAAATGGTCTGAGGAAATTGAACCCGACAGTCTCCGCATAGTGATTCTGCAGAGGATGGCAATAATCAGAGGCCGCTAGAAGTGACGATCATGTCCTAGTGTAAAAAATGTTTTTCCGTATTTTTGTTAGTAACTACAGATTACAGCATTCCCCTGTTTGCGTTCTTCACGGATGTCCATCTGGATGACGTCATGAAAACACAACGTTTCAACATCTGACTCTGCCGTCTTCATCAAGTGTCGCTTGGCTTCCGATAGGTTTAAGCAATTCAACAGAGCGGTCCCACTATTTCATCTTTCTAGTAATACATACTGCGGCTATTAAATAGCGAGACTGGAGGCAAACAAAGTATTTATTGTTACAATATCACAGTTTACTGTGTGTTACTTTCAGCATACTCCTCTTCCCTAACTATACCAGGTTCTCTCTCACACTGCTATAACATCCCTCAGACATAGATCTTTAATGAAATTGTATTTTAAGCATTATTTGTAGCAAGCTGGGAGTTGAGTAAATATGGTTTTGTATATTTTTCTTGTAAGTAATAGTGAATTTGTGTAAATTGACTTTGTTTTATGGGAAGAAACTATGTAATTACTGTTTAAAGATATTGCAGTAGGTATGAAAAGTAGTTCATGGAAGGGAAAAGATGACCATGACCACTAGTTGGCACTCGATTTCAGGCACAAGGGTGTGGGAAGATTTTCTTTTTTAGGTAAGGGTGTCAGGGATTGGAATGAGTTACCAAAGGGGAATGATGAATAACCTACCGAAAACGTTAAAAGAATTTAAAGTTAAAATTTGTAGAGGGCAAATGTAGGTGAGTGAAGGATAGCGGGAAGTTGGGTGTGTAGGGAAATTGCCACCGGAGCGTGTGCTCCATTGCAATTAAATTAAATTAAAATTAATTAATATGTTCAAGGACAGTACCATGCATGAAATATTGGTTAAAAGTTTGTAACTCTAAGTACTGGGTGAGCTACGGTTTGTACTAATTTATGTGGATAATTTTGTATGTAAATGTCGTTAATTTTCATTTATGTGCATTTCATAATGATTTTGTATTAATTCTGTTTGTTTTAGTGTGATTTTAATTGTTTAAGTATTGTTTGGATTGCAGAAACGTTGATTGGAAGTCATTGAAATATTCTGGAATTTTCTCTGAAACCTATATAAGCTATCGGTAGAGACGAGTTTTAATTTGTTTGAAAGTTAGTTGAGTTTTGGTGTTGAAAGGTATAATCGCTGGAGCATTTGTTTACGTTGGCACCTAGTATCTTTGGAGTCTGATGTCTAAAAAAAAAAAAAAAAAAAAAAAAAAAAAAAAAAAAAAAAAAAAAAAAAAAAAAGGCTAAAAGTGAATCTGCATGGATTTGTTATTTCATTTAAAAAACGAGATACCTATCAAGGCGAATGCAACACGACTGAACAGTAAAAAAGAGTAATAAACGATATAACTATCACTGGAAAAAAAAACGCGAAAATAAGTGAATTAAAGTAAGAATTGCTGTCACATCCACCCTATTCACCAAATTTGGCTCGCTCTGACTTTTGGCTGTCCTCCCCCCCCCCCCAAAAAAAAAAATATGTCATGCATGGAAAACGATTTTAATCGAACGAGGTGGTGATAGCAGCCGTGGAAGCCTTCTTCGACAGTCTTCCGGATTCTCACTTCAGGGATGGAGTCCATAAATTAGAAGATAAGATTGAAGTACAGGGACGTTATATTGAATAATAAAATGTATTTCAAACAATAAAATAGTGTTTTTCTTATCGAACGACAAAACTTATCGAACAACCTTTATAACTGGACCAAGAGCTTCCATTATCGGAAACAATCAATTTTAACTTCTTCACTACTGCTTCAGTTTTACCCTTCACTAGTCCACAGTTTAGATACGGGTTCTCTTATTTTTTTCATTTTTTATGGATTGGCGCCTCGTCTACGTCTAGGCCATTAGAGTCAGGAATAATCTTGTTTGGGGACAAGGAACGGGAATGAATTTGGTCACGGAATTCTGAAGGAACCATCCCGCCGTTCGTAAAACCATAGAAAATCGAAACCTTGGTGGCCGCACGGGAATTGGAACCTGTGTCCTCCCGAATGCGAAGCCAGTGTGTTACCGCTCATTCACCACGCTCAGTAACAAAAAATGGTCCAAAACTAACCACTTTGACGGCAGCTCACGTCTTAAGTATAACGTGAAAAGACTGAATAATCAATATTATTTCTTCGCGTAATGAGACATAAACATCAATACTTGACATGTTGCTGTGAACCCCCTCTCTCCGACGTGGCTTTTTCTACCTCTACCCCCTCCCCCTTTCCGAGTGGCACGTAGCTTTTTCCCTATTGACTCCCCTTTTGTACTGTTTTCTCTTTCACACTATCGTAAATTACATACGGAGATAATTAAATGACGGAAATAAATATTCACATGCTGCTGTGTGTTCTGTACCTTATTTTAGTTGTAATAAATACAAGGGGTGATCAAATGAAAAGGTACAAAACGACACGGTTGGTACAAAAGTAGAATTTATTCAAAATATACACCATAGGCCTGAGCACAACGATCCCACTGATGAACAAGCCGCAGGATTCCTTGTTCCCAGAATTCCTGTGGCCGTGACGAGACCCAGTCCTTCACAGCGTCCTTGAGTACGTCGTCCGAGTTGAAGCGCTTCCCTTTCAGGTGTTTCTTCAGTAGCCCAAACACATGGAAATCGCAGGGCGACATGTCCGGACTGTAGGGCGGATTCTCCAACGTCTCGCACTTGAACTTTGCCAGTTCCATCTGTGTGACTCTGGAGACGTGTGGACGCGCGTTATCATGGAGCAGAACCACACCCTCCGTGAGCAGCCCCGGTCTTTTGATCTTGATGGACCTGCGTAGGCGTCGGAGTGTCTCACAGTACACATCCCCCACCTGTACGCCATCCTGTCCTCATACGGACTGCCGCATCATTTGGACGCCGCTTTTGATAACAGCCTCTGCTCTCTAATGCGCATGCGGGCACCCGCGCATGCTCCGATCCCAGTCAGAGACTCCAATCGCATCCCGAGATGTCTCGCTACGTTCTCCCATGGCGGAATATGCAAATACTTAACTGTTACGTTTTTACGTCGTTTCGTAACTTTTCATTTGATCACCCCTTGTAATATGAATTAAAAGCTACGTGTAGGTTTGGAACCCTCTCCCCCCCCCCCTCATGTAGCCTAACGTAGCTTTCCAACCAACCCCTCCTCATCCCCTAGACAAAGCCACGTAGTTTACTGACATTTTTTGTGAAAATCACAGAATATTTTTTGGCAAAATAACGAAGTTCGGTTTTGGGTCAACTAAACACATTGTGAAAATCTGAAGTCTGGAACATATTCTGTTTAAGTGCTCTAGGCTTGTAACTGAGGTACAGACTGCGATAAGGGTCTGTTTCCTGTTGGGTATCTACCTGAACAATACGACACTATAATTCCTTTTTTGCTTCTGGCTTTACGCCACCTTTATTATTATTATTTATTTATTTACTTTATGCACATGGACCTCTACAGATGACGCAAAACATAATTTTCTGTCTGAGTTTCTTTTGCCATTCCATTATTCTCGCATCCGTTTACTGAAGGCAAGTTTTCTCTCTTCTGTTCGTGTTGTGCCGGTCTTCTTGGCTTTGGTTTCTGGCATGACTACCCAGTCGTGTATTTTTTGTCTGAAGATTTTGCGATCTAGGATTTCTGAGCTCTTGAGTTTAGCTTTTTCCAAGTCTTGTCTTACTTGATCGAACCAACTGTTAGGCATTTTTAATGGTTGCATGAGTTTGAATATCTACTTAGTTGATCTGTGATCTGGCATCCTGGAGATGTGACCGTAGAATTTTAGTCTGCATTTTCTGATGTCGTTGGCTATGTTTGAGTGGGACTCTACTGTTTTGTTTGACTCTAGCCTTCTTCTGTTATGGTTGGTCCAATAATTTTCCTGATTATTCTTCGTTCTTCTTTTTGATGTTCTCTATATCCCTCTTACTGTTAGAGTTTAGTGTGAGTGTTTCTGTGGCGTATATTATTATTCCGCGATTCACTAAAAGTGGGGGGCGGAGGGTGCATTACACCAATCACATACGAAGGGATAGACGGGCAGGAGGCGCCCATGGGCTATTTTTAGGAACCATCGCCTGGAGCGATCTGGAAAAACCGGGTCAGGATGGCCGGAGGGGTTTATCGAGACCCACTCCGATCGAAATCTAAGTTCTCTCGCTCGATAATTCCTTCCTGTTTCACTCCCTACTCACTCGTGGAAATGATTCGGTTCTGGCCCTGATTTCTCTTATCTTATTTTCGCGGTCATTCTTAGATATGAATGTAGCTGGTAGTAATATGCGTTTACCGTCATCCTGAAATAGGTCAGTCGTGAATTTTTCAATCAGCTTCTGTCGAGAGCAACGCCTTCGGTGTTCCAGGTCTTCCCAACCTAACTCCTTCAACATCGCACTTACGCTTTCCCTCCAGCTACTTGTACCTATCACAAATAGGGCGGCTCTTCTTTGGACCTTCTGCAATGCCTCCATTAACCCCTTTTGATAGGGACCCCATACATAACAACAGTATTCTAAGTGAGGACGCACTGGGGACTTGTATGCAATCGATTTAACTTCCGGTGTGCACTGTGTTAAATTACGACCTAGAAATCGGAGCATACGATTTGCTTTCTCAATTACATTCTCGATACGCTCATTCCACAACACTTTTTTTAAAAAAATATCTGCTTAACGTCTCTCTAACAGCGAGGTCTCTAGAGACGGGAAAGGATGAGGGGCAAGGAATGGGAAGGAATTCGGCTATGGCATTTTGAAGGAAGCATCCCGGCATTTGCTTGGAGTGATTTGGGAAACCATGGAAAACCCAAATCTGGATGCCCGGACGGAGATTCGAACCGCCGTCCTCCCGAATGCGATGCCAGAACGCTAGCCGTTACACCACCACGCTCGGTCACAACAAATTATTACGAATTGTTACCCCTAGGTATTTAGCGGAACCTACTGTTCTAAGGATAGTGCCATTAATTGGCTATCAAGAGCTAAATGATGTCATCTTTTTACTTATACGCATGACTTGGCACTTTTTAGCGTTTAACTCCAGCTGCCAGTCTTTGCACCAAGCGATTATTTTCGTAACATCGGCTTGTAACAAAGCGCAGTCGTCCTAGGTTTTTATTTCACGATAAACAATAGCATCATCGGTAAATAGTCTTTTCCCCCTTATGACGTCGCACAAATGATTAATGTATATGAGAAACAACAGAGGCCCTAACACACTTCCCTGGGGAAACGCTGACGTCGAGGTGATCGTAAGTGGGAAAGGAAGGAGGGAAAGAAATGGGAAGAAATTCGGCCATGGCCTTTGAAGGAACGATCTCAGCATCAGCCTGGACTACGGAAACCAAAGTCTGTAAGACCGGACGGATTTTCGAACCCGCGTCCTCCCGACTACGAAGCCAAAGAATTACCGCTCAAACACCACGCTGGTATGACACATTTTAAAGTGCACCTCGCATTGAAGCCGAAGAACGGTATAATTCGCCAATATCAGCTTCCTTCACACCTTCTGACCTCAGTCGTGCTTGCACAAAAACAGATCGAAGTGACTGACCATGTTAGTCCTACGTCAGAACAATACCATTGTCTCCTTTCAGCTGAAGGCAAAGGGATCTACCCTCTTCCTCACAATGCAAGCACCTAGCTTGAACAACTTGAACAACAGGGTACAACAAGTGACATATGTTCCGACATTAGCTCGATAACACAATCGTTCAATACGCGGCAGCAGTCATCCAATCAACAGATTAATAGATACAAAGGAAGTTAACGATTTATGTCTGTAAACAAACTTATGAAACTAAATATCACAAATAGTTTGAACCAAAATGATGAAATTCTGGGAAAAAGTTAGCAGACGTTCGTTCATCACGATTTGGATGCTATTTCCGAATGGTGCGATAAATGGTAATTTATCTGCAAAAAGTGCATTGCAATGCGAATAAGTAACAAAAATAATGCGTTTGTTCACGAGTACAAAGTTAACAATTCAGTTGTTGACATGGTTGATTCCCTGAAATATCTAGGCGTAACAGTACAAAGCAACATGAAATAGGACTTGCACATAACTTCTTTCGTAGGCAAAGCTAATTCTAGATTACGATTGACAGGTTGTATTTTGAGAAATTGTAATGCTCATACAAAGGAAATAGCGTACAAAACACTAGTGCCTCCGCTTTTGGATTACTGTTGTGGAATTCGGGATCCGTATCGCAAGGGATTGATTGACACGATAGAGAAAGTACAGAGGAGAGCCGCTCGATTCGTGACTGCTAGTTACAGTCCTTACGTAAGTGTCACAGAGCTGATACGTGGGTTGGGCTGGGATTGTTTGGCGGACAGGCGGCGTCGTTTTGGTTTGAATTTATTGGGGCATATGCGAAATTCTTTGTTTTACGAGTGCAATGAAATACTTCTTCCGCCAACCTATTTAGGTCGCAATGACAGGAAAGTTAAGATTAGGGAAATAAGATGCCGAACTGATGCTTTTATGTATTCTTTCTATCATCCTGCTATTCAAAATTGGAATGCACAGAATTAGGATTGGTGCTTAGCACCCTCCAACACCCACAATATTTGCAATATTTGTGAATTGCAGAGTATGAATGTAGGTGTAGAACTAGGATAAGTCGTGTTTACAAGGTCTCTTGAAAACCAATATACTGGATAAAAATATTGGAAGGAAATTTCAGAACAAAGTATGAGAATTGTGCTTTTCACGGCGTATATCTGAAATAAACACTTCACTGGTATTCTGCCGGATAATATCTTTATTAATATCTAACCTGATGAAGCAACGGAGGTAATTGCCGAAACGTTATCAAATAAAGAGTTTAATAAAGATATTATCCGGCAGAATACCCGTGAAGTGTTTATTTCATAACAAAATATGCTTTTATCTAAAAGACCTAGCGATTGATAGTGAGCTTGATACAAATATTTTTACATTGCAAATCTGGCTGTAGGCCATCTTCCGCAGTTGTTGGTTAATAGATTATAAATCAAAATTCCGTCTGGAAACAACTGTTGATGTTACTGTTTTCTTTTTATTTCCATACGCGTTTCGCCCTTATGGGGCATCATCAGTGGCTGTGAATTTATGATAATTTATGATAATTTATGATTCCCCTGTCAAATGTAACTTATCACATGTAAAAACAAATTCACAGTCACTGATGATGCCCCACACCATACGGGCGAAACGCGTATGGAAATAAAGAAAACTGTATCATCAACAGTTGTTTCCAGACGGAATTTTGATTTATAATCTAACAACCAAATATTTTTAGTCCTGTCTATTTACAAGAGTCGAATATTACAAGAAAGTAATACACGCAACATGCAAACTGAACTAAGAAATTATGGCAAATCGATACATAATACAAATTAAACACCCGCCAATGCGGCTGTTACTGTTGGGGCACCGCCACAATACAAGGGAACCGGGTTCGATTCCTGACCCCGCGTACGGGCAGTCGTCTCGAATGTCAAAATGCGAATTCGGTAGCGCTGCCCTCTAATATCGATATATCTGTACCCAAAATCGGTAAATGAAAAAAATACAACCCAAATAACCACAATTTGCATGGAAATTTGGCAAAAGCATACGACACACATAGATGAAACTAATGCCATGTGCACTTGAGTTTAAGAACATTGGAAATTTCGTTTTAATTTAATTTAATTTAATTTAATTTAATTGCAATGGAGCGCAGGCTCCGGTGGCAATTTCCTTACACATCCATCTTCCCCCTATCCTGCAGCCACCTACATTTGCCCTCTACAAATTTTATCTTTAAATTCTTTCAACGTTTTCGGTAAATATTCATCATTTCTCTTGGTAACTCATTCCAATCCCTAACACCCTTACCTAAAAAAGAGAATCTTCCCACACCCTTGTGCCTGAAATCGAGTGCCAGCTTGTCGTCATGGTCATCTTTTCCCTTCCATGCACTACTTTTCATTCCTACGCCAATATCTTTCCATGCCTCATCGCCAGTATATACCCTGTACACTCCCATGACCCTCCTCATCCTCCTCCTGTCTTGCAATGAATCCCATTCCAGCTCCTTTATCATATCCGTCACTGATTGCATTCTGCGATAATTTCCAGAAACAAATCTAGCAGCCCTTTTTTGCTCCCTCTCCAACTCCTGTATTTGATATGTAAAATGAGGGCCCATACTACACTACCATATTCGAGCAATGGTCTGACCAAAGTTTTGTAACCCAATTCCTTTACTTCTATCGCGCATGCCCTCATCACTACAGCAATACTACAACATAATTATTACTCTCCATTATAATATTTGACCCATCAGATGCAAAAACCATCAGATTATTTTTGTATGAAATATTATTGCTTCTAAAAAGGTTTACATTGTGTTCAAATAAGGATACTGCATCAGCAGCTTCTAATGGAATTAGAGAAAACAACAATCTTTGATGCGAAGCTGTTTTTCATATCTCACAGGTAATCACAAGTGAAGAGAAAGTTTGCGCATATCTTCACATAAATTGGAAAAACTTCCTTTAGCTGTAACCTGACCAGTTATGACGTGAGTTTTCGTCGTCGAATATTTTACTTCTTCTGCAATTTTGAATCGGGACAACCGGAATCTATCAGTCTTGTTAGGTGCTCCATAATTACTACTATTTAAGTAGATTATGTACCACAACATACGAGGCCAATAACAATGTAAGTACTGATACTTAGCAGAAAATAATTAAATATTTTTGTCTTTTTTAATTTGTAAAAATAGCAGTTTTTTTGAGTTCTTGTCACAGTAAACGACGATTGTGATTTTTTATTTGATGATACCGAATGTGATTGTGAAGAATTGTTTATTGAGAGCGTCTTTCCCTGATGTAATATTACAACTCTTACAATAGGCATAGTTTTACGACTTTTTGCAGCCAAACTGAAAATTCTTTTTACCATTCTTCTCTTTATAACTGAAGGTGATTTTTTTTTCTTCTTTTTACACTCGTTCTTGTTCTCGGTTCTTCGTCTGACCACATTCTGACTTAGTAACTAGGAGAAAATTTCTAAGTGACGAAAACTAATAAACGAATAAAATACAAATTCTCGTTTATATAGACAAGCGAAGCTCGGAAATCCCCTAAAAATTCCGAAGAAAGAAAGAAAAGGTTGCCAACATGAAAACGTAAAATCAGTAAAAAAAAAGTTCGGGAAAATTTCATTGTATTCTCAGAAATCGCTCAGAAATAGCTGAGACCCAAAATCGGTAGAGGTTGGGGACCACTGCGTATGAGCTGTCTGGTTGCGGCTTTCAAGCTGTTTTCCGCAATCACTTGAGCAATACCTGGGACAGACACAAATCTCCGCCTCATAAACAACATATGTTAGAAACAAAACTACGCGTACTGTAGAGAACATAAGTTAGTCGAATCGAGGACATGTGGTAAACTAAAGCTCCCCACACTATTTCAGGAACTCAGATTCCCTGGTTCTAAGTACCCAATGCAATCATTGGACATATTCTTAATTACAAACCATCATGAGAATCAAGGGTCATGCACATAACTTCCGTCGTAGGCAAGGCGAATTCTAAATTGCAATTCATAGGTCGTATTTTGAGGAATTGTAATGCTCATACAAAGGAGAAAGCGTATAAAACACTAGTGCGTCCGCATCTGGATTACTGTTGTGGAGTTTGGGATCCGTATCGCAAGCTTCTGATTGACTCAGTGGAGAGGGTGCAGAGGAGAGCCGCTCGATTCTTGACTGGTTGCTACGGCCCTTATGAAAGCGTCACAGAATTGATACATAGATTGGGCTGGGATAGTTTGGAAGACAGACGACGTAGCATGCGTTCGAACTTATTGGAGAATACGCGAAAAAATATAAATTTCGAGTGCAATGAAATACTTCTTCCGCCAACCTATTTAGGTCGTAATGACCGGAGGGATAAGATTAGAGAAATAAGATGCCGTACGGATGCTTTTATGTATTCCTTTTTTCCTCGCGCTATTCGTGATTGGAATGCGCGGGTTTAGGATTGGTGCTTAGCACCCTCTGCCATCCACAATGTTTGTGACTTGCAGAGTATGGATGTAGATGTAGATGTAGGGTCCATTCGCAAATAACAATGATACAAATTAAACAACTTACAAAATTAGTATGAAGATAGACTCAACGTTACTCCAGAAATTCATTTCTTTTTTAAATCTGTGCATTTTTACATCTAATCCGTTGACGAGTGCTAATTTTTGATAGCTGAAATTTAGGGGCAATTCGGTTTCTGATTAACTTTACAAAATAAAGAAATAAAGTTAAGCTCTACATTCCAAATGTAAATGCATTGATGGATTAATTCATTATATCTTAATAACGGGTGAGGTGTAATAAGGGTCCCACATTATAAAGCGACATGTTGTTCTACCAAATAATAACCATCGGCAAGAAAGATTTCGCCGAGCTTAACTATCTGCTGATCACCTTCTCCTCTGTCTACTCTTAGACGAACCTGTGAATCAGCAGGATTCAACCTTACTAAAGGACAACGCTGTGAAAGCAGATGAATACCGGAGCGAGGAGATAACCCGACCATTTTTATAAACGTACCTGGCAATCAAGAGGACTTAATTTCTTTATCAAAGGATAAGTCTGAGAAAGCTGCTGAAAGTTTGAGGAAGAAGTTTAGTGCGTTTATGAACACGGAAAGTAATTAACTATCTGCTAGGAATATTAATTTTTCCGAAATATTCTCGAGCCTTTAAAAACTGGTGCTTTTGATACTTTGTATCAGCCAGTAAGAGAATTGTACAACAAAAGCAATCTTATCTGGTCTTTTTATTATAAAGGTGTCCTAAGAAGTCTTAGTAGTTCCTAGCAGTTCTAGGAAACAACTTCCAATGGCTATTTAGCGCGGATAAACTGTTCGATTATTTGATGAGTAAACGCCAGAACCAGGTGCAAATTCATCTCCCATCCTAAAATGAACTCATTGTTTCCAGTGGTTAAGACACCAGTCTTGGGAAGCCTAGGTTTCTCATTTCACCCTCCCCTAGTGCCTA
This sequence comes from Vandiemenella viatica, assembly GCA_031002005.1. Lineage (NCBI taxonomy): Eukaryota > Metazoa > Arthropoda > Insecta > Orthoptera > Morabidae > Vandiemenella > Vandiemenella viatica. The sequence continues at coordinate 15,373,839 of CM061920.1, read as the reverse complement.
AATATGCTTTGTTTACGTGTAGGATGTTCCGTGGTTCGGGTGTCACGTTAAAAAGCAGGAACGGATGACACAGACGAATTACGCTGCAAATGGAACTCTGTCACTAGTTCGTAAGGACATACTCCTGTTTTGTGGTTTGCAACATTTAAAAAAATGACATTTAGGTGGTTTTTATTACCGGATGCTGGTTCACTGGTTTTATTATAGTTTGGAGGTGGAATTTAGAAAAATTTTGATGTATTGAGAAATAATAACTTTTCTCGCTTTTACTGTGTTATGAAGTGGGTTTGTCTCACTTCGCTTGTATTACTGCAGTTCAATACATAAAAATTGCCTATGACAAAGTACTGAGGGAAAGCATATGGTTAAGTTTAAAAAAGAGAGGAATAGATGAAGGGACTGTGGAATTAATAAAGAACATCTATGAGAAGTGTGAGAATTGCGTGCGCATACACAGTAAAGATTCAGAATTTTTTTATAAGGAAAGAGGAGTAAGACAATGAAGTATATTTTCACCTGTCCTGTTTAATGTAGTATTAGATGTAGTAATCGCAGAAGTCCAGGGATATAGATATACAATAGAGCTGAAGGTGATAGCATATGCTGATAAAATCATAATATGGGAGGAGACAGAGCAGGATCTAGAAAGAGAATTACAGTAATGGTTGACTGCAGTGGGTAAACATGGCCTGGAGATTAGAGTGGAAAAGACCAAAATAGTGAAGATAACAAGAAACACAGGGCCTTCGAAGGATGTGTTACTCGACAGCAAGAAAATGGAATGGGTAGAATCATTTGTGTATCTGGGAAACAAGGTGAATATCAATGGGAATATGGAGAAGGAAATAGGTCAGAGAGTAAGGAAGAGTGGACAATTGTATCATCAGATAAAGGATGTAATCTGGAGGTGTAACATCGGGAAGGATGCCAAAATTCTGCTCCATAAAGTATAATACCGGCCCATACTGACCTGTGGTTCTGAAACATGGACTTCGACAAAGAGAGATATTAGCAATTGCAGGCAGCAGAGTTGAGGTTTCTGAGAGGGATTGAGTTTGTCACGAGGAAAGTTAAAATCATCAGGGAGAGACTACAAGTGGAAGCATTAGAAGAGATGTTAACAAGGAAAAGACTGCAGTGGCTGGGTCATGTTATGAGGATGTCGGCATCGGTAGCATAGAGGCTAGAGTGCCGAAGGTCGCCGGTTCGAATCCGGCTGCGGGCATGGATGTTTAAGTGTTGCGTGCCTGTGTGAATGTCCTGTCCGTCTTGTGGTGTCTATACTTAGAAACTAAAAAAATCATACTGGAGTAACTACTTCACTGGAAGAGATATCATAAACACATTGAGATGGCTAAATGGCTTGGTTGCCGAAAGCAAAAAACAAAAAACAAAAACAAAACAAAAAAACAAAAAAACAAAAAAAAATTATGAGGATGGAGGAGGAAAGGATGTTGAAGGTATCATTTCTGAATAGCAGGAAGACCAGTTGGAAGACCTCGGGCAAGATGGATGGATGGACCAAGTGGAGAAACACGCAGAGGCTAAGGGTGTCGTCTGGAGAAAAGTGGTGGAGGAAACGTTTTGGAATGATCGCCAGACTTGGAAGAGGATGTGCAGGACGACCCACAAAGGCGGAAACGTCTAATGATGAATACATAAAATAGTTAACATTTATACCAGAAACGAAACCAATCGCTGTACGATATTACTAAAAATGACGATAGGTTGTGTACAGCAACTTTTTAGCGTTGCCCAATGACCTAGATCGAGGCTGGAGACGTCTACCGGCAGTGTGTCGACAAGACGTTGGTGTCGCGCATGCCGTTAGTGCGTTGTTTGTACCTGAGAGAGAACAGCTGACGGCCGCGGCGGCGCTGCGTCCGACTCGACAGTCCACTGACGCGGCGCGCAAGCCCGCCACGCGAGACAGATGCGTCACACCCCACCTTCGAAAAAACTTACGTCACGGCCATAAAAAACAGTCACCCCCTGCGTTTTTTTATACACCCGAGCCTACCCTCACACATCCCCCTACAATAGCACCCCTCGCCAGCCCCTCGCAGCACACCCTGAACAGCGCAAAAAAAGCACACAGTCGTCCGGCCGCTTGGCAGAAATTTTCGTCTGCAGTTGATCTTATTTCGCTATAATTAAACACTTTAAAAACAGAGAAAAATGCGTGGTCTTAATTATTGTATCAACTCTCCAACATTATAAAAAAAATCACTTGTGCAAAAAACCGTTGCTGAATTATAAATATATAATTGATGATGGTGACTAGGGTTTGGATCTTCAAGAAAAGTCTTATTTTTATTCCTGTCTTCCTTATTGAGTTGTAATGCTTAATTAAAGACTGATTAAATGTTTCTAATTGTATTTAAACGTATTTTATGGAGCATAAAAATGCATATTCAGGCTATTTTCCTAGTTTTGGCCACATTACGATAATATTTATCGTCATATGGACAAATTTTGAGGCAAAATCTGGTAATTGTTTTAATAGTACTGGGAATTCACAAACAAGTTGAAGATAAATTAATATAGTTGAAATGTACTCGTATTATACATTGGAGAGGGAAAAAAATTAACTCCGAGCGTGGTGGTGTAACGGCTAGCATTATGGCATCGCATCGGGAGGACGGCAGTTCGAATCCCCGTCCGGGCATCCAGATTTGGGTTTTCCATGGTTTCCCAAATCACTCCAGGCAAATGCCGGGATGCTTCCTCCAAAGGCCATGGCCGAATTCCTTCGCATTCCTTGCCCCCATCATTTCCCGTCTCTAAAGACCTCGCTGTTAAAGAGACGTTAAGCAGTTAAAAAATAAATTAAAAAATTAACTGTCACTGAACTGGCCACAACTAATCAGTCAAGGATTAAAGTTATACATTATTATTGTCACTATCTGTAATTTAATATTCCGCCCGTCTTTTAATTTCCATGTGGTGCAGTGAGTTCACGGAAGCGAATTACGCTGTCTTCATGAAAGCGACACTACTAAATAAAATAAAAGATGTATATTTGAGAATGTTTTGATGTATAGAAAATTTAAACGTTTGGTCATATTTTGTTATTTTTAGGTCATATTTTACCTATTATTAAGGTCATATACACATGCGTATTTCACTATTTTTACTAGCTTTATAAAAACTTGACTTGTATGTATTTATGTATGTGGGCTATGTATGATTGTAACGCAATTTTACAACTCCATTTTGACCCACTTTCAGATGTTCGAGCTGTTTGAAATTTCGCACACATATTAAGAACCGGTGACAATACAATAATTTCATAGCAATGTCCTGCTATTGTCATTACTTTGACAGTAACAACAGAAAAATGGTTGAATGCAATTTAATTTTAACCCAATTCCAGATGTCCGAATTGTTTGAAATTTTGCTCATGTATTGACAACTGATTACAATACAATAATTTTTGCAGATATTATAAGTAGCAAAGATTAGTTTAACCCACGGTATGGATTTCACGTTAAACTGCAGGTACCCTATACCTGATGGGATTGCCGAGTTAGGCAAATGCATCCGCAACATTAGTGCACAAGCGCGGCAACATAGAAGCCTTCGTCATTTGGCGGCTGGATGCTTCGGAGATTTCCCGGCAAATATCGCCATATGTATTTAATTTAATTACCAACTTCCAGGAGTCTTAATTTTTCTAAATTTTGCACACATATACAGAAAGTTTAACAACACAATAATTTCACATATGTAACCTGGTATTCTTATTACTTTGAAAGTAAACACAGAAAAAATGGTTTTGTTGCGCAACCTTTTGCACATGCGCAATTAATGGTACTTTGATACAAGCTTATACGATAGTGTCTGCAGCCGCTTAATGTGATGTTAAATAGTGAGTGTTTGAAACATCGTTTTCAATTACTTTACTTCATACTATTACCCTGCTATTTGACCTCCGGTGGAGAAGACCATTTAAATGTACGTTACTTGTGGGAATAATAATTAAAAATGAAATACAACACAAAGAAAAAGAGTGATTGGTGATGAAAAGCCAACAGTAGGAAGCATACTTTTGAAACAATCTGAACTAAAAAGTTAAAAATAAAATTGTAGTTTAAAAAACTAAAAACACGCTTTCGTAGTAATGTGAACTAAAAGGTTAAAAACAAACTTTAAATTTGTTTAACGGCAATAGGACGTCCCACAATTCAGGATAGATTAATGTTTTCAATAAGCATAAAGAATAAAGTCACTGATTACAAAATCAACTTTAATGTAAAAAACAGCGTGGGGTACTCTCTACATAACTTTTGACGATGACTCTATCTTTGAAAAAGGCCTGCGACAAAAAATATAAGACAACTGATATAGCACCCTACGAGGGAATATAGTGATAAATAGCTAGGTTGGAGTAAATTGATAAGGGAAGAGTTGAAAACTTTGTCAAAAACAAATTTAAATTAAAATTCGCGAAGAACACAAAATGGGTTGGGTACGAGAAAATGCACACAAATAATTTAAGACAAAACATGAAACAAGAAATGGGAAAATTAGTGTGTAAGAAAATTTTCACCGGATCATTTGTTGCATTGATTTTTTTTTTTTTATTGTAATTGAAACACATCCATTGAGACACTCGCTGCGACGTCGTGATGGTGTACGATGCTTACACGGGGCTAGCTGGTTCCAGTCCTCATCATGGAAGAAATTTTCATCCTCAGGACTTGGTCTGTAGGGTATGAGAGACGGTGCTGCACAATATATAATCGCCGAATGGTGCGCCCAAGTCCTCGGCTATGCGGTGCGTTTGGTGTGAGAGCACAACAAACTATTGGTAGTGAGTCATTCGTATGATGGGGACGTTAAGCCTGACACCTCCTCCCTCATGTGTTCTCCGGCAGAGCGGGCCTGAATTGGCAAACAGTGGGTTCCACCTTCTCCCGTCTTCCATTCGTTCACAACACAAGCAAAACACAGCATTGAATATACACTCAAAACACTAACATGTATGTATATTTACATTACTGGAGGAAAAAAATGGAAACCCAACTCAATTAAATTTTACAAGCAGGCTGCCGCGGAGCAGTAAGTCGCTCCAGAACAGCCATCATGTCTGGGTCACTGGATAAAGGAAGTATTCATCATCATAGTAATTCTACAACCTATTCCAGGCAACTGTATCAATCCCTTAAAAACACCAAGCTCTCTTCACCCATTTATTTATCTTACGGCCACAGCACATAATCAATAATAGAATTATATACAATTGTTTCACATTAATAAAAATGTAACATTAAATTATAATTAAAATTCAAAGTCGACATAGCGCAGTCAAAATAGAGCTTCATTTGAAATATCTATAAAGTCTATTAGTGATCCCCCGGAGGCTCGAATTGGGCAGTCAAAGGTCACATGACGGATGGTTTGTTTTTCCTCACCACAGTCGCAATTCAGTGAATCACTCATTCCCTTTGTGTACAGAGCTGAAGCAGATCTGCCATGGCCAGACCTAACTCTGTTAAGGGCTGCCCAGGTCTTACGAGAAAGATCGAGTCCCTTTAGTGCCTGTTGACTGTCGAACAGGGAGTGCCATTCTGGTGGGGCTGAGGCTATCCACTCCAATTTACATGCCTCTCTCCCATTAAAATTATTAGATACAATTTGTTTTACAGTTTATATGCTTGGAATTCTTGATTTAAGCCTCTGAAATTGGGTTACCATGTCGTTGTGGATGGGCAGATCCAAGTTATGACAGATCTTATTATATTGAGCAATTAGGCGATAGCGTCGTCTTATCGTAGGCGGTTCACTGAGCGTGGAGGGTGAACGGTTAACGTTCTGGCCCCGCATTCGGGAGGATGCGGGTTCGAATCCCCGTCCGGGCATCCAGATTTGGGTTTTCCATGGTTTCCCCAAATCACTCCAGGCGAATGCCATGGCCGAATTTCTTCCCGTTTCTTGTGCCCAGTCCCATACCGCCTCTAATGACCTTAGCCGTCGACGAGGCGTAAAGCAATAAGTAAAAAAAAGAAAGTAGGCGGTTCGATGTTACACAAAATAGGTAGCCAGTACAGTGGAGTGTTCTTGATACATCCACTAACTATCCGCATTGTCTGGTTCAAAACTATGTCGATCTTTTTGACGTTGGTGCTATTCATCCAGACAGATGAGCAGTACTCAGTTGCAGAATACACAAGGCTCAGTGCTGAGGTGCGAAGTGTGGAGGTGGATACTCCCCAGGAGGTGGCAGTTAACTTCTGCAGAATATTATTTCTGGTTCTTAATTTTGCTGCAAGGTTGTTTAGTTGATTATTGTACGATAAGGTGCAATCCATTACGACTCCCAAATACTTGAGGAAGAGGTTGTGTCGGAGGGGAGTCCCGTCAAGTGTCTCCTGCGAGGTATCCTCTTTGTACGTCGATAATTTAATAAATCCTGTTTGGCATTACCAATCCTTCCAGGTTCTTTTGCAATCTGATATATAATCGATAGCACGTTCCGGACGATATGTGTGGCCCCAGGATATCGTCTCAAACGTTTTTCTGCTATCACCTCACAGATTAAATTTAGTTATACCTACTCTTCTCTATAAAATCAAAGTATTTGTTGTTTTATAGCAACTACGATTTATTAACACAACTTAATTAATTCAAATATTTACAGTTATCGTTGATACAACATAAAATTTCACATATATCCAACATCTGCTTCTCCTTGGCTTGAAAACAAAACAACACCATTACAGCCTGCCAACTTCAACATAACAAAAAATATTATAAAAACTTTAATTAACCCATTTTCACATACTACTATACTGTACGGCCTTGTATTAAAATAAATACATTCATATATTCCTTAAGTCATAAAAATTATTACTATTATTATTAATATTATTATTTAAATGTCTGATGAAGTGGGACCTCACACTCCTCACCCATGTAGACGTTTGTGTGCAAAAGTATTCTGAGATAAGTCTCTGGACATCTTAGAATGTGTTTACCCTAAGTCGTAATGGGATGGGTGATATGGAAATCTCTGAATAGGCTGAGATCAGGAGTGGGCAGATACAAGGTCAACCTAGCAAGATGAGGCTATGCTGAGGTCGATGACATCAAGAAGCTCAGACTGTTCAACACGTGCTCGACCTCTTGCATGGAAGTTGACTTACATTGCACTTCAAGTGGTCAAAGGTTGGTCTAGTATAATTTGATGCTTGTTATTGTACAAATACGTATGTTTCTGACAAGAAAAAAATCAATATATATTGTAAAAGTAAGTGTACAAAGTGTGTGCCGCTAAAACTAAAAAATGACTCCAGGTACGATCAAGGGAGTTACATGGTTTGGTAGCCCTCTATACCTTATCAATGAAGAAGGTTGCCGTTTTAATCTGAAGGAGACGAATATATAATGGTTTCGCCCTCTAGAAATTTCTAGAACATTCGAGAGTATTCGATAATATTCCACAACATTCCAGAATGTTCTGGGATGTTCTGGAACCTTCGGGAACATTACGGAACATCGCAGATTATTGTGGAACATTCCAGAATACTCTAAATTTTTGTGGAATCTTCTGGAACATTGTGGACCTTTCGAAGCAATTTTTTTTTTTAAATTGGTATATAAAGCAAGACCCGTCGTGGTTTCGAAAGTCACTTTTTTATCAGTGACGAAAGGAATAAACGAGAATAAAGTGAAATTCCAACGTAGTGCAGTGAGAATAAAAACAAACAGTGGAAAGGTTTCTGTTTTTACCTGAAGGGCATTCTGTTCAAAATATAAGGATTGAACAGTGAAGTGTGAATAGCCAAAGTGATACAATGACTGAAAATAAAGTGTACAAAGTGTAGTTAGTGTATGTGTTAGTAAAAAGTTGATTTGATTTATATTTTATACAATGCCCAAACATAAAACAGGAGGAGATATAGCCAATTCTGAAACAAAACGGCGAAAGCAAAAAGAGCAGCGAAAAAACGAAAATTGGACCTCCGATCATACTATACAGAAATCTGAACTCACCAAAACTACTGTATGTAATGGAACAAGGATGATAGTCAAACAATTATCGAAAAATATCATCGAAACCGGGCTTATGACTGCAAAGGACACATACTATTTATCCCCAGAATACACTGTCCTCTATTGAACAGCCATTCCAATTTAAAAGACTGCAATTTCCAGTCAAATTAGCCAATAGTTTTACAATTAACAAAGCGCAAGGACAAACTTTAAAACGTTGCGGCATCAACCTCAAAGATTCCTGCTTCGTAGCAAAATTACCTCTTATATTTTAAAGTTTATCCTTTTACACCAACTAACTCACAATCTCATACCAACTCCCTGAGCGAAGCCGGGTACCACAGCCAATAAATAAATAAAGATCGTAATAAACTTTCTTATCAACCACTGAGTCTTTAATTACCGCATATGAAAAAAGGTTGGTTAACTTCATGGAATGATACGTAGCTGTACCAACCGATTAAGCATGTTGAAGCTAAACGTGCCACTTCGAATGAATTCTAACAAATCACAAATCCCTCTTACAATAGTTTCTGTTGTGAGTTTATAGGATTTCCAACGTCATTAGAGGCGGGGAAGAAATGAGGGTGAGAAATTTTGGCATTGTCATTTGAAGTAAACATACCATGTACAGATATTGGGAAACCACCGAAACATGAAATCTGGAAGGCGGACCTGAGACCGAATCTGCATCCTCCAGAACGCTAGGCCCGAACGTCAACTGGTCAGTGCGACTCCATGGACGGAATGAACAGCTGTGTGTATCAGGGCTTTCTAGTCTCATTCTAAGGGTCGCAGATTCGTTTCCTGCTGAAGAATTTATTTTCTGGACTTGCACATCCAAGACTGCGGATATTTACCTTCGTCAACTGCCCCCCCTGAGTCCCCTCGACCTGAACAGGGACAACAGCAAAAGTAGGTGGGTACAGGAAAGGGGAAGAAGGGGTGTGTGGGGGGAAATTGCTACGCGGAAACAACTAATAAAATCTATCAACATTTCGCTTCCTCCTGCAAATTCGCAAGGTAAAGTCTTCAATGCGAACATGGGGATAGTGTGACACATCAAGTATTTCACGTTAATCCCGTTCGTCCAGGTAGGTATTCGTTTATGATATAAGGAGGGTTAAAAACTATTTGGGTTCAATTTTAGAAATAGAAGGAAAATCGAATATGGAAATTAATAAAAGAATTACTGATGGCCGGAAAGTAATCGGGATGCTAAATTCACTTCTATGGAGCAAGAGTGTTATGAATAGAACAAAAAGAATTATATTCAAATCATTATTTGAAAGTATAGTCTTATATGGATCAGAAAGCTGGACAATCAACCGAAAACATATCAAGAAGCTGAAAGCATTAGAAATGGATTTCTGGAGAAGATCAGGAAGAATATCAAGAAAAGAAAAAGTAAGGTATACCGAAATAATAAGGCTAATGGAAGTGAAAGAAGAAATGTATGAAGTTATAGAACGAAAAAGACTGGAATGGTATGGCCATGTAAGAAGGATGGAAGACACTAGAATACCAAAACTGGTACAAGAATGGGAAGTTAAAGGAAGGAAGAAAAGAGGACGGCCCGTGTTTACCTGGCTCCAAAGTGTACAAACAGCAATGAGAAGACTTGGTGCAGAAGAGGAAGATATACACGATCGAAATATCTGGAGGAATATTTTTAGAAGATGAAGTCAAGATCTATGTTCCTAATTCTTAATTGTTGTGTTGGAGAAAAACCTCTGTAGTGAGGAAAATCTCTCTTAATAAAAAAAAAAAAAAATGTAAAATGTATACCAGCAGAAAGCCGTTTATACACTAACGGCTGAGTATATGCGTGCATTAAACCATCATGCTTCCATTATAAGGATCGTAGGTTCAATACTTGTTCAAATTTTATTTTTCTTTGTTCCTTGTTTCTTCGATACTATTGTAGAATTTTTTCGAAAATTCAGACCATGGAATATTTAAATAGCGAAATTTCTGTTTTGCTCTTTGGAGTTGTTTTCAAATAGTATTCTGTTAGTTTCGCAGTTAGCCTTTTGCTTTTTGTATTGTTTTGTACTTTCACGGATATTTAATTACTTGTTTCTTCAATTTTTTTTTTTGAATATCATACCTTAAAACACAAGGAAAACATAACTAAAAACCTTTCGTATAGTTGGAGTAAAATTTGACATGAGGAAGTAGCATAGAGAGAAGAAACTTCTTAAATGAGATTATTTCAGTACTTTCCTTGTGTTAGACATATGCCAATATATCGTGTCTAGGTTTTTCTGCTTCTCTGGGTTGATAACATAAGACAAGCTGCAAAAAAAAAAAAAAAAAAAAAAAAAAAAAAAAAAAAAAAAAAAAAAAAAAAAAAAAAAAAATTCAAAATGAACGTAGGCAATCAACGTATAAAAATTCTCCTGCACAATATAGCTAAAAAATATTAGTGAAGCAGCTAAGGAAAAGAGGCTAATAATCAACAAGTTATATGTAGGTTGGTTTACTGCAAAGATTGTACACTATACTGTATCAGTTACGTACTGCTGGACAGTATTCATTCCGCTTCGAATAGTTCCAACATTACAGATGCAAGTCAACCTAGGTCCAAGGTTTCCTCAAACATACCCCTCACCAGAAACCGTTCACTTATCGACCTCAAGCACAAAACTATTTAAAAAGTGCCTCGACTGTCAGTGGTTCTCCGAAAATATATCGATATAACACCCGCAGTTAATACTTCCCCAAGTCGGGCGGTGGCTTGCACCGCATCGAGTCTGGGGACGGAATAATTCAGAAACTTTGCTAAGTGCTTCATGTGTAATTCAGCAGGCGCGTAATCCCATCAGAGCAGTCATTGTGAGGACCAGGGAGAGGGGGGGGGGACAGGCGCCTTGTAAGACGTTTTGTGAGAGCGCCGTGGTCAGCCAACCTCCCCAACAGAAAAAAAGTCCTTCAGGATGTTTACATCACCCAAGTCAGAAGATTCACTTGCGAGCGTCTCATTGATTGTCACAGCTCCTTCCGAGTGTTGCAGGTACAACTTGTCTTGGGGTTTACTACAATACTTGTCGAAATCCTCAAGCCATGAAATCTAGTAGGGGAGAGTCCAGAAACAACGTAGCTCCATTTTGACCTCCTGTGAACACGGCCTCCACTCCACGTAACCCGATGTGGCTTTTGCCTCTACCCTCGACCCCTCTCCAAAGCAAGAAGCTTTTCTCCCCCATTGGTTCCAGAAGACATTCTGTGTACTGTTTTCTCTTGTCAGACTACCCTTAATTACATACGGAGATAATTAAATGACGGAAATAAATATTCACATGCTGTAATGTGTTCTGTACCTTATTTTAATTGTGACAAATAATAAGAATGAAAAGCTACGTGGCTTGGCTCAAAACCCCCGATCCCCGCACGTAACCCAGCGTAGCTTTCTACACAGCCCCTTCCCAACCCCCCCTCCCCCTAGACCGAGCATGTAATTTATGGACGCTCCTTAAGAAACGTCACCGAGACTGGTGGCTGAGCGGTATCGCTTGGGCCTGCATTGAGGATAACGCAGGTTTGAATCCCTGTCCGGATATCATATGTTTTCGTGAAATCACTCCTCGCAAATGACGGGATGGTTCATTCAAAATGCCATTGCTGAATTCCTACCAGGTCCTGGTCCCTAATCCTCCTCTTTAGTCTCCAATTTAATTTAATTTAATTTAATTGCAATGGAGCAGAGGCTCAGTTGGCAATTTCCCTACACCCCCATCTTCCCCTCATCCTGCACCCATCTATATTTGCCCTCTACAAATTTTATCTTTAAATTCTTTCAACGTTTTCGGTAAATTATTCATCATTTCTCTTGGTAACTCATTCCAATCCCTGACACCCTTACCTAAAAAAGAGAATCTTCCCACACCCTTGTGCCTGAAATCTAGTGCCAGCTTGTGGTCATGGTCATCTTTTCCCTTCCATGAACTACTTTTCATACCTATTGCAATATTTTTTCATGCCTCATCGCCAGTATATGCCCTGTACACTCCCATGACCCTCCTCATCCTCCTCCTGTCTTGCAATGAATCCCATTCCAGCTCCTTTATCATATCCGTCACTAATTGCATTCTACAATGAATGCGACGTCGAAAATAGTTAAGGTACGAAGGATATAAAGAGGGAAATGTCAATATTTCCAGTCCCTCATACGGCGCTAAATGGAAATGAATCGTTGATGCATGCACAATACATGCTACGTCTACAAAATAATTGTATTAACTGGATCTTCTTAAAGGACACCATGGTATTATAGTATTAGTGCTTACCGATCACTTAATCTCAAATGTTCTAAATATTTTCATCTGCTTTTCATAGTGGTATTTTAACCCAGATGCGTGATCCGTATTGTAACACAAAACCTATTACAGGCATTTTTTTTTCTCATGGTTTTGCGACTCGACGACTTCGAGGTCATTAGAGGCGGGATGGAATGGGAAGGAATTCGGTCATATCATTTTGAAGGAACCTTCCCAGCATTAGCCCAGAGTGATCTGGGAAAATCATGGAAAACCCAAACCAGGATGTTCTGACGGGGATTCGAACGTGCTTCCTCCAGAATGCGTGGCTAGAGCGTTATTGCTAATCAGACGCGGTCAGTGTGATGGCGGATACTGTCATGACAAGGGAACGCATCTTGTATTATTGAGTTAAAGGAGTTTCTTGTCTTAGTGATATAAATTTTATATGTTCCATCCAAAATATTAGGACAATACGCAATTCGAGTGTTGATGAAACAGCTTGGCTGATAAGTAAGACTCGGCAGAAAAAGGACCTGAAAGCTGACGCAGATTCCTTGCTGTTAACTTTGACGATAAACTCTGCCATCTAGTGACAATCCTGGAAAGGTTACAGGTTAGAAACATGCAAATATTCTCTGAAGATAACGAATTTCTAGAAAACATACTCCTCGAAGCTTAAAAATTAGCAATACATAGAAAGTATGTTAAAACAACCAAGTGTGTTCAGTTGTACTGACATTCGTAACTGATATTTTTTCGATCTTACTTTCCTCTGGAACCTTCTTTGTCTAAATCATTTCACCTTTATACACATGCCGAAAATTTCGATATGAAAATATTACGTCGGTTACGCCATTAAAGATCGGAAGTATAGATTTTTGCAGTACAATATATTTAGAAAATTTCTATGCTTCGTTTAGGCAGCACAGATTACATTTCATGTTAAATAAAGACTCATTTTCGTAATACCATGGAGGAAGGAAATATACGGAGGAGAAATGACGTTAAATTGGTCAAGCAGGCTCGCGCATGCGCAGTGGCGGCAGCGGCGATTTTTTTTTTTTTTTTTTTAATGGCTTTCGGCGGCTAAGGCCATTCAGCCAGCTCAATGTGATCATATTTTAGCTTCCAGTGAACAATTAGTCATCCAGTGTACATCGTATCTTTCTATGTTTGGACACCACAGGACGGACAGGACATTCACAGAGAGACACAACACTTAACATCCATGCCCGCGGCCGGATTCGAACCGGCGACCATCGGCACGTGGAGCTAGCACTCTAGCCCCTACGCTACCGAGGCCGGCATGGCAGAGGCGATATTGCGCTTCCAAACAATTGCGATGTTCCCAGTATATCCCGAAAACTAAGCAAGATATCGAAAAATTTTATTGTTTATTTTCGATTTGTCTCGTCGTGTTACATAAGAATCGATCATTAAATTTGACTTTTGCGAAATTTTTCTTCTCCATTTCAACTCAAGACACCTCACTTTTGATACAGTATATCTCTAGAACTAGGTGAGATATCGAAAATTTTTATTCTTTATTTTTCATTTGTCTCGTCTTTTTAAATAAGAATCCATCATCAAATTTGACTTTGACCAATTTTTCCTTCTGAATTTCAACCAAAACCATTTCACATTTGGGACGGAATATCTCGAAAACTAAGCGATATCAAAAAAATTTATTCTTCATTTTTTATTTGTCATATCGAGTTACATAATAATCCATCACCAGATTACGGCGTCACCTTTATCCTAGAGTCCCCTTGAGGTTTTTGTACATATTCCCCGTGTCTGTATGGATGCGGCCATGCCCCCTCCACTCCTCCTCCGCCCTGCTTCACTTCAATGCGTGGTGAAGGTCTCTTGCGTCGTCTCCATATATTTCCTTCCTCCATGCGTAATACCCACCAAAGATCACGCTACACAACAAATAAACATTCCCTCCTTTGAATTCTGTTACCATATATATATATATATATATATATACTGTATATGTTAAACTACATAACATTTGTTATTTATTAAATTACGGTATTCAGAATACAAGGAAAACATTAATCAAACAACCACACCAAACATTACTACTCTAATACATGTAAAGAAACTGTGGAATTTAATTAACGGTAAAGATTACAATGATTACTAGTGCAATGAAATACGGTACTTCGTCCACCAACCTATTTAGGTCGTAATGAGAGGAGAGAGAAGATTAGAGAAATAAGATGCCGCACTAATGCTTATATGTATTCTTTCTTTCCTCGAGCTGTTCAAGATTGGAGTGCCCAGAGTTAGGTTTTGTGTAAAGTACCCTTGTCAATCACTATCTTTGTGAATTGCAGGGTATGGATGTAGGTGTAGAAAATATATTACAAATGTTTATGCTTTGCTACTAGACGAAAGAAGAAAGGTAAACTGATTGCTACGAATACAAATGACCAAGCAAGTGAAACAGGTAAAATTCTATTCTTAAACAAAAGAGAATCTTAATAACTGTGATGCATGGGTTTTAATGACGGACCCTAGGATCTGCCTTAAGTTACTGAAAACTCTTCTTACAAGTACTACGAGCCTTCGTTGGTATCTACCGTATTTAATGTACAAAAATCACAGACATGATCAGTTACTTTAATTTATAATTTAATTCAACTGGGATTGAGCGCATGCTCACGTGGCGATTTCCCGACACATCCGCTTTCCATTTTCTTATTAATTTTTAGCTTAAATTCTTTGAATATAGTTTCCTCGCCCACCTAATTCTGACCGTTGAGCATTTTAACTTTAAACTCTTTCAGTGTTTTGTATAAACTATTCACCACTTTCCTTTTAATGTATTCCAATCCCTCAATCCTTTGCCTATAAAAGAAAATTTTCCCAGTCTCTTATACGTGCGATCTAGTACCAGCTTTATGGTCACGGTCATCTTTTCCTTATTATTAAAATTAAATTATTAAAAGTCACTACGTAAGTCTAACAAAATCGTTCGGCTTTTTTACTATCACGTTGCGCCCTCCATCACGAGAAATGTCGGTATTTCACAGTTTTGCTGTGGAAACGACCCAGCCGTTATCCGAATTCTGCGATCGATCAAAAGCTCCCTCTCTCGTTTTTTCTGTTTTTTTCTTTACGACGATGATATATCTGCTGTAACTCTGATAATTGTGAGCCAATAAGAACTGCAAGCAACGGACTCAGCTCTGATTGGCTGGCACATGTAATAAATGAATGGCCACTGAGCCCGGCTATTAGATAAATGACCGCTCGCAGACAGAAGCCGGAGAAATAGAGACGGGGGAACCGGGAGTAAAGGATTTATTGTCAATAATTGATCTGGATAACGTCAAGGACACAAACCACTCTGGCGATGGCGGACGCCACGAAAGCAATTTTACGTTCCCCTCCGCTAGCCAAAAAATAGTGCTGAATACAGATACATCACAACATTACGAATACTCTGATGCACAAAGAAGTAGATATTTTAGAAATTCTGGAAAACTAGTAAAATTTGTGCCAAATACTTTTGAGTTTAAACTAAATTAATGTATCGTTTTACGCAAAGACATAACAACTTTTACTTTGGGATTTGTGTATGGAGCATATTGAATCAGCGGATTTGGTTCTGAAGCAAAATTTAAACGTAATTACCAGATTTAGATAAAAGTACCTATATTTCTAAAATATGAACCACGAAACAAGAGATATAAAAATGTATCTGATTTCATGTTAACATATTATATTAGAAACCCAAGAACGTAAATTAATGTACATAGAAAATTTAAAGAACCTGGAATGTAAATTGTTGTAAAATAAAATGCAATGAACTTGGTTATTTGGCCGATAAGGCTGAAAGCCATTAAATATAATAAATAAATAAAAACATACTAATCGTTACGCTATGACAAAAATGTGACTTAAATGACCAACTGCCAAGGAAGTTTCCTCCATGTGTATTGTCTCTGTAGAATAAAAAATAAGCGATCTTTGAGTCCATAGATATAATACTCGCAGACTGTTGGTAGTTATTGTCTCTGTAGTAAAATATGTTGGCTGTTCATTAACGTTTCGAGTCTGAGAATTACTACATTTAAAAAGTTTTCTTCTGAGGTAAGAGAGCATTTAAGTTTTTATGAAGTGGCAAGTGCAGTGATGAACCATCAGTTTCATCGAATTATAATTAATTCACTTTTTCCGTCAAGTAATGACAGTCTGACACTTTCTCCTTGAAACGTGATTTGGAAGTGATTGGTAGGAGTGTAAGGCATCTAAAATTTTAGAACTCTCTCGTACCTGCAGAAATATGGTGCTCACATTCTTCAGACTTAATTCTTCGAGAAACAGTTTACATCAGGTACGAAAGAAACAATACCATATGAAACGTGCCATATCCCTGGTCCGGATCTATTTCTAGGGCACTTCTATCATTACCGTGGTGCCACAATCTAATGATGTATTCTTATAGAACTCGGCGAAACAAATCTAAAATAAAGAATAAAATATGTTGATATCTCGCTTGGTTTTTGAGATATGGCATGTTAAAAATCAGTAATTTGAATAGTTCCTTGTTCTTTTGTTGACGTATCTTCTGGTCCAGGCCGTATTTCGACCTAACAACAACCCTTAGAACGAATATAAAAAACCTATAGTGCATTTATACCGTGTAGATATAATGGTTTTGGTGACCTCCTCACTTTTGAGAAACAATATCTCGGGAACTAAGCGAAAGGTACAATGTCTTGAGAACTAACCGAGAAGTAAAAAATTTTATTCTTTACTTTCAATTTGTCTCGTCGATTTACATACGAAACCATCATCAAATTACAGCGCCACGGTTATCGTAGAAACCCGATTTTGATAGCCGACACAAAGGGCAAGTAGGAGGAAAAATTACCGAATCGTTCATTTACTGAAGAGGGTGATAAGAGGATATTCCAGAGAGTTGGGTTACAAAACTTTGATCAAACATTTTCTTGAACTGAAGTTGTAGTTTGGGATCAACGTTTTTGATATCAGATACAGGAATTGCAGGACGTGCAAAGGAAAGCAGCTAGATTTGTTTGTGGAAATAATCGCAGTACCCACTGAGTAATTGATATGAGGAAGGAGCTGGATTGGTAGTCACTGGAAGGCAGAGGCGAAGAGAGTGCTGGCAGCGAAGAAGGCGTATGTTGGTGATTAGAGTTAGAAAAAATATTTCTCGAAGACTTAGGAGTATTGCATGGTAGGGGAAATATGATCATAAGCTGCCACTCGATTTCAGGCATAAAGGAATTAGTTAGAATATTTTCTTTTGTGGGTAAATACGAGGTGCGTCCAGCAAGTAAGTTCCGTTTGGTAATAAAATGAAATTGTACACAGATACAGATATTTACGACAACCAGATGCAGAAATTCATGTAAGGAGAAAGGTATTCAGTGTTTGCACTATATTATCTGTATCAGTTATAAGAACTAGGTTAAAGCATAACCTAAGATTTTTTTTTGACAGAAGATAAGAAAAAATGAAGTTTATTAAAAACTCAGAGAAAGTTTACACAAAAACGTAAGTAATGGCGAAATGTAGCAGTCAAATAAATAACAGTTATCCGTTTTCGAAATTATACTCTCCTTCATTTAAAGTAAAATTCATTTATTTTTTAAAAAATCCTGGCTAAATACTCTGTAATCTAAGGAGTGTAAGGGACTCATATCACAAAAGATATCGTTAAAAATGATTCTTATTCGTTTTTCCTCATAAGCTTTTCCAGACTAAATTCCTACTACCATCATAGATGATACCCTCAGTTAAATTAGATTTAAGTTTACCCTTTTTTTGTGGATTTAAATCACATGATGACTATGTTTACGCGATGTGAAACTCAATTTGTTAATCGCAATTCAACAACGATATTCTTGCAGCAAAATAATAGCCACCAGAGATATTAGAAATTAGATATTATGTGCACAGTTTAATACATATGAAACTGCTATGAAATTAATTGCCATAATACAGTTATAATGTTTGCTTTTCGTAGCATTTAATTCTTAAAAATATGTGTAAAAATATTTCGGCTAAAAAACGTGAAACTACGACTACTACTTTTCAGTAACATGTCACTAATGAAAGTAACGGTTAAGAAATTTAAATTTCTCATCGTCTCTACTATAACCACGAATGCCAAATCTCATTTAGCCCTATGCTAAATTTTAATTTAATCAAAACCTTCGCTAATATTGCTGCTTGATCAAAGTTTATTTATTGCGGTTTATTTGCTTTTTACATATTTTACTGACCACTTTCGTTAATGGTCTTTGTTCACGTTCGCTGTACGTTAGTTATTAGGTTATTTAAAGTGGTTATTTAAAATGTTACCGAATCGAGTATTCTGACAATTCATTTCTTGGAAGTTGTTCGGCTATTTAATAATCTGGAGTCTGTATAATTTATCCGGCTATTACAGAAACTATGACCAACATTACATTAATATGAATGTTTTACCATATTCAAAAAAAAACAACGTGATGCTTTTGAGCAGTGAATTAAAAAAAAAAAAAAAAAAAAAAAAAAAAAAAAAAAAAAAAAAAAAAACATTAAAACGCCAGGAGGAGATCCGTTGTTCATTTTCTTGCTGTTAGTCTGAGTCAATGTGAATTTTGTTTGCCTGTCATTACCAGTTGTGGAAGAAGCAGCGAATTAGTGACGGGTAAAGCGGGATTTTACTATGTAGAAAGATACTTTTCATCACAACTAATGATGTGGTTATTAGTATGCATTTGTCACTAGCCACGAACGCTGCCCGAGTAATGGGCTTTACTCTAGTTTATTTAATAATGATTTAATGAGAAAAGTGAAAGGGGGAAACACTCCAACTATAAAAGAAAATTTAAAAAAAAATTAAAATTGGGTAGTTATATGACTAGGCGAATTGCCTCCGGAGTGTTAGCTCCATCGCAATTAAAATTAAGAATAATAATAAAGTAATATTATCAGTGCTGTCCCATTAGTAGAAAATTTGTGCTGAGATATAGGCGAACATGATAAGAAAAAGGTTTATCATGACAAATATTGTGCCACGAGGTTTACAAGATAAAAATTGTTTTTAACTTGGAACACTATGTAAAATAAATGTATTTAAACGTTAAATGTAATGGCTTCTCTTACTTAATTTATTAGCGAGTGTCCGATTACTGCTCAGACAATAACAGATTGGTAGTAATGTGCCACGACCAATCAGAAGCCGACATTAGCCGCGAATAGAACTGCGCTACTCTAAACAGTGCCAACAGAAACTGCTTCCGCTGCTTTCGTTTATGGATGGGTCAGCAAAAAAAAAAAAAAAAAAAAAAAAAAAAAAAAAAAAAAAAAAAAAAAAAAAAAAAAAAAAAAAAAAAATGCTTCTCGGCGTGATTTCCGCCTGCTACGAATCATCTATTTTGCTATGTAGTTATTTTGGTGTAAATTGATTCCTAACCTCTTCTTATAGTCTATAGAAAATGACTGTATTGTTATTGTATTTTATTATATAAAAAAGGTGTCGCCCGAAATGTGCTTGACGATATCATATGCACTTAAAAGAATGTCCGATATATGAAAAGACTTGCATCTGCAGTAGGAAGTGCCTCTTTCGGACTGAAATTTGGCGAACTCATTCCTTGCGACGTATTAATTACGATAAAAGTACACATAACAATCACGAAAGAGACAGAATGGAAATAAAGGCTTCGAAATGTAGGTATTTTAATAACGATTTTTGCTTCGTAGCAGTTTGTAGGAAGTGTTTCTTGGGCGATATTTTAAAATCTAGATTCCTTATCCATAAGTGATGCTGAAAAAAAGTAGTATCACACGAAATATACTGAAGTTTAAAGAATTTAGTAATCTCTACTAGGCACGTTGTATTGATAGTGTATTGCATGCTGGCATAGTAACAAACCTCTAAAGGAACGTCCATAAACCACGTAGTTCCATTGGCCTCCTTTGAACCCCTTCCCCCTCCTCCCCACAATGACGTAGCTTTTGCCTGTATATCCCCCCCCCCTCTTTCCTCATGGCACGTAGCTCCTAAATTACATACGGAGGTAATTAAATGATGTACCTTATTTTAACTGTGACAAATAACATGAAAGAATAGCTACGTGGCTTGGCTCAGAACTCCCTCCCCCCCCCCCCCCACAACGTAGCCCAACGTAGCTTTCTACCCAGTTCCCCCACTTTTTTTTTGAACGAGCCACGTGGTTTATGGACGACCCCTTACAAGAAAAGAGACTACGTAAGAAGCCTTGTTCTTAATCGGTTAGTCACTATAAACATGTTTATGGTTCACAACAGATCGCACTAAAGTATGCTTGTTGCATAAATTGGCACGATTCCTGGACAAATAGCATGTGTACTGTAATTAGTGAACGCTGTCCGTAAAACACGTTGATAAGTTGGCAGCAGAGGTAAAACAGCTGACGCTTTGTAATGGCCACTACCAGCCGCTGAACATTATAGCTTACGGTAGATTTGATGTGCCAGTATTTCAACGGTACAGTGTTTTAAGGCTCTGTTGGGACACCTTATAACGAATAATACCACGTATGGAACTTTTGTACGAAATTTAAGGTATC
Organism: Vandiemenella viatica; assembly: GCA_031002005.1. Lineage (NCBI taxonomy): Eukaryota > Metazoa > Arthropoda > Insecta > Orthoptera > Morabidae > Vandiemenella > Vandiemenella viatica. The sequence continues at coordinate 15,352,991 of CM061920.1, read as the reverse complement.
AAAGACAACTGCTTCTACGGACGACAACGGATTGACTTAATTTAAATACAGTACAACGCTCGCTTTCCCTACACACCAATTTTTCCCTTTCTTGTACCCGCCTACTTTTGTCTTCTACGAATTATAATTTTGAGTTGTTTCTGCGTTTTTTGGTAAATTCTCAATCACTTTCCTTGGTGATTTATTCCAATCCCTGACTTTCTTCTAACTTCCTTATGCCTGAAGTCGAGTACCAGTTTGTGGTCATGGTCATCGTTTCACTTTTATGCACAACTTTTAATTCTTACACCAATATCTTTCAATGCTTCATCGCCAATATACGCCTTGTGCACTCCTATGACCCTCTTCACCCTCCTCCTGTCTTCCAATGAATCCCATTTCGCCTCCTTTATCATATCAGCTACTTCAATAATGTCCCGAAACAAATCTAACAGCCCTTTTTTACACCATCTTTAACTCCTGTACTTGATATCGGCAGCCAGGTTCAACCAGTGGTGTGACCAAAGTTTTGAAACCCACTTCGCTCACTTTTCTGGTACACTCCCTCATCACTCTACTTCTTCTTAGCATTCATCCCGCATTGAATGGTCTGCTTTAATGGAACTCTACTTTCATCTTCAGGTGAGGCATTCTCTAGTTGCATCGTCCCTCGCAAGCTATGCAGCCAGCGCTTTCTCGGTCGGCTCGTGGCCTTCGACCATAAGGACTTCTTGCAACAGAAGAATACATGACCGACCAACGCAGACAACCCTCTGGAATTTTTTTCAGGTATTGGTGCCACACGAAATTCCTCCCGAATGTTGTCATGCCTAATGTGATCCTTCAGGATAGGAGGAGGGTGAAGCAAGTCATGGGAGTGAACAAGGCATATATTGGTGGGAAAATTAAGAGAGGTGCATGGGAAGGTAAGGATGACTTTGACCACAAGTTAGCACTTGATTTCAGGCATAAGAATGTGGGAAAATTCTCTTTCGTAGGAAAGGGTGTAAAGGATTGGAACAAATTACCAAGAGAAATGATGAATAATTTACCAAAACATTGAAATAATTTAAAGTTGAAATTAGTAGAGGGCTAAAGTAGGTAGGAAGAGAAAAGGAAAAAGACGGGTGTGTAGGGAGATTGCCACCGGAGCTGCGCTACATCGCAATTTTATCAAGTATTATTATTATTATGGGGTATAAGAGTTTGGAGAGACTATACTAGCCTTATCCAACCAAACGTCAACCTTTCCTTCACGTGGTGTACGTTGTTTGCACGGACGAGGCTCTGGTGACTGAAAGATTCCCGGTATAAGGAGTCACCCACTGCTTGCCAACGGCCTCTTGCCCCTGGGGGTTTGAAACGGCCCCTAAAGGCGGATGAATCAAAAATTATCAGCGACATGGGGATGCAGAAGAAAACGGGAAACCACTGCATTAAAGACCCAAAGGGTGTCCCGAGGGCATGGAATCGTCTAAGAAAGAGAAAAAATTGAAGCATTTGAAATGTGGTGCTACAGAAGATGCTGAAAATTAAATTGACAGACTAAGTACGAAATGAACGAGTTTTGCAAATAATGTGTGAGGAAAGAAGTTTGTGGAAGAAGCTTACAGAAAGAAGAGACAGGTTGGTAGGTCATATTTTGAGACATACTGGACTGGTTAATTTGTTAGTGGAGGGAACAGTCGAACGTAAGAACTGTAGAGGAAGACAGAGATTAGAATATATGAAGCAGATAATTGAGGACGTGGGTTGTAAGGGGTATGTAGAGATGAAGAGGTTAGCACAAGATAGGAAGGGATGGAGGATTGCATCAAACCGGTCGAAAGACTGATGACAGCAAAAAAAAAAAAAAATATTATCTATTAAATCTATGTGGCCGGCGAATCATCTTCATTTCCATGACATGCAGCTGTGGTTCATGTGTTTTTTACTGGCCAACATTCAACAGTTCCACTGATGGAACGATGGTTCTGTAAACCTTTGATTTAAGGACCTTCCTGTGACCTGACGCCACTTCATCCAGGCTGCCTTCACTCTATTCGGATGTCTGGGAGTGTCTGACCATACGAACAGATTAGTGTTTCCAAGTATTTCAATTCAAAAGGCTTACAGAGCTTAACAGACACACCCCTTTGTGCCCCGAAATCCATTTACTTTGTCTTCCTTACGTTAAGTCGCGGGCCGTATTTGTATACCCTCACCAATAAATGAATAATTTTGAAATTTTTTCTTACTGCCTGTCCAATGTGTCCTGCCCGGTTGATCTTATTACCAAATGTTATGCCAAGATATTTATACCCAAACCTTTGACAAGAAATTCCTTCTCACACTATAATCATAATAAACTATAATTTTTATCTGTTTACTTAATAAGCTGACTGTTTTTTAATTTATCTCCATTCAATTTTTATCCCACGGTTTATGCCGGTAATGTCCGCAGAAGTGTAAGTTGTAGACATAATGCGCAGACTGTAAAGTGGGAGTAGACGAATCTCTGGATTAGCAATGACACATGCTGTCGTGCTGAAAAAGATAAAGGCATAGGGACATGACTGGTTGCGCCAGTTAGTCTGTAAGCGGGTGTGAGAGCCCGATATGTGCAGTTAACGAGTCCGGTATCCCAGCGAGATACACGAGCTACTTCCCCATGGCTTCTGGAAACAATTTAACTTGCTGAGAATAATCAATAGTTGCTTTGGTTAGGAGAACGTATTGTTGGAGGATTCAGATTCTCAGAAAATGGCTTAATGTTGTCTGTAACAAGCTCCTAACTATCTCGTACTCATATCATCCTAATTCCTAAACTATCGAAAACAAGGAAAGATTATATCTCATTTTCACCTGATTATTTTCAAGCTCGCCACATTTTATGAAATACCATGGATTCTAAACATTGGCAAAAAAGTATAGGGTCTATCTAATTTAATTTAATTTAATTTAATTGCAATGGAGCACAGGCTCCGGTGGCAATTTCCCTACACAGCTATCTTCCCCCTATCCTGCACCCACCTACATTTGCCCTCTACAAATTTTTTCTTTAAATTCCTTCAAAGTTTTCGGTAAATTATTCATCGTTTCTCTTGGTAACTCATTCCAATCCCTGACACCCTTACCTAAAAAAGAGAATCTTCCTACACCCTTGTGCCTGAAATCGAGTGCCAGCTTGTGGTCATGGTCATCTTTTCCCTTCCATGCACTACTTTTCATACCTACTGCAATATCTTTCCATGCCTCATCACCAGTATATGCCCTGTACACTCCCATGACCCTCCTCATCCTCCTCCTGTCTTGCAATGAATCCCATTCCAGCTCCTTTATCATATCCGTCACTGATTGCATTCTGCGATAATTTCCAGAAACAAATCTAGCAGCCCTTCTTTGCACCCTCTCCAACTCCTGTATTTGATACGTAAAATGAGGGTCCCATACTACACTACCATATTCGAGCAATGGTCTGACCAAAGTTTTGTAACCCAATTCCTTGACTTCTCTCGTACATCCCCTCATAACTCTCTCCAACAAGTGCAGAACTCTGAAACCTTTTCCTACCACCTGTCCTATGTGTCCTGCCCAGTTAAGTTTGTTATCAAAAGTAATTCCAAGATATTTGCATTTCAAGTCTTCAGCAAGCAATTCTTTCCCCACCTTATATTCATAATTAACCTTTTGTTTTTTATTTGTGTATCTAATAAGCTGACTCTTCTTTGCATTTATCTTCATTCCATGTTTACTAACCCAATTAGATATCCTGTCCAGATCACCCTGCAACTGTTTACAATCCTCTATCGTTTTGATTCTTTTATACAGCATTATGTCGTCTGCAAACAATCTAATTTCAGATAGTAAACAGGCAACACAATTATTCATTAGAATAATGAATAGCAATGGTCCCAATACGCTACCCTGTGGCACACCCATTTTTACTTCCACTTCTTTTGATACTACATTTCCTACCCTAACTTTCTGTTTTCTACCTTTTAAAAATTCTTCTACCCAGCAAATCACTTTCTTATCCACTCCAATGGTTTTTACCTTATTTACTACCATTTTATGGCTTACTCTGTCAAACGCCTTAGACAGATCTAGTGCTACACTATCAATTTGGCCTCCCTTGTCCATTTCATCTGAAATATCTTGCATATATCCCACCAACTGAGATTCGCATGAATATCCTTGCCTGAAACCATGTTGCCTGCTTGAAAACCAATTACGTTCCTCACATATATTTCTGATGTGGTTGCATATCAATCTTTCCATTAATTTACCTACCACTGATGTCAAACTGATTGGCCTGTAATTCTCAACTCTATTTCTCACCCCTCCCTTATGTACCGGTACTACTATTGCACTTTTCCAGTCCTGTGGTAAGCAGCAAGTGTCTAGACTCAATTTAAATAATATTTCAAGATAAGGTACAATGTCACATCCGGCTATCTTTAAGATATCTGTAGTAATATTATCTTCACCAGCCCCTTTATGTTTTTTCAGCTTTCTTATTTCCTTCATGATTTCCTCAGGATGGATATCAAATTTTTTACTATCGTCATTTCTAATCTAGTGTTGCAAATTTAAAAAAAAAAAATGTTTTTTTCAGATTTGTGAAAAAAAAAAACATGAAAAAAACCTAGCACCCTGCTTTTTTTTCTAAATTGTCTTACATAATAATTCATAAATGTATCTATATAGGTAATATAATTCTTTATCCATCCTCTTGGTCAGTACACATTCACTAGTATCAGTACTACCAAAACTAGTGCGGTCGGAGTCGGAATTTTCTGTTTGTTCTTCTGTCTCCTCTTGATCCATAACTTCAGCAGTAGTTACATTTTCTTTTACTGGTTGTATTGTACACAAAAGATTTTGAGATTGCAATTTTAAATTGTGAGCAAAGTACGCACTGTGCATAAAGACTGCGCCGATAGTTCCATATTACGGTCTTTTAAGTTTGAATTTAAATCTATTATCATACAAAATATGAGCTTTATTTCATTTCAATCGTTGGTTTATGCCAACAGTTGCAAGGAAATGATTCATAATAACTGACAATTTAATGACTCAGTATCACTATATGCTGCGAGTTTAACAACTATACGAATATAAGGAAAGCACAATAAGTAATAAAAAGAGGCGAAAAACCGTTGATAAATTTAAAATTCCTAATTTTTTGAAAAGATCCGTAGGTCTACAGATAAATTTGTAGTGCTGGGAGCACTAGTTCAAATAGTGAGTATCAATCCAAACAACGAGGATTCCTTCTCGTGCAACCTAGCCTATTCGGGAAATCCCCGTTCGTAAAAGAATACTTCAGTCAATGTTGGCAATATTTTTGTATTTTTTTTTTCTACTGAACCACAAAAATATAGTAGATTTAAAAATTAAGATAAGTACTTAGTATAAACTCTAAAACAGTCATATTAAACGATAAATGCCTTATAAATATGAAATTTAGTAGTTATGAAAAAAAACATGGTTTTTTTCACAGTTTTTTTCATGTTTTTTTTTTCAAGTCAGAAAAAGAAACTTTTTTTACAACACTAGGTCTATCATTACATACTAATGAAGATATATTTGTTTTTCTTTGGCATTTATTTATTTTACACCAATTTGCATAGTACATAAATATTACACAAATAACTTTAAGGAAAAGCCATGGATAATTGCTTAAGTCAAATACAATAGTTAATGCACTACATTAGACATGAGAAAATGATTATATAAACTTAATCAGTCAGTAGCAGTTATTTAACATTCGCTGGAAAGATGAAAAAGATCCTCCAAAAAAGTTAATATCTGCTGCGTACTGATTCACCAACCTGACAATTCTATTTCTAGGCTCATGGCAGACATGCTTTTTGTTTGTGCTTTCTGCTCAGAGAATCCGTCTAGTTAGCACAGACTTTGAGCATATAAAGCCAAAGTCAGCTAAGATTTTTGGCGAGTCAACCAGCCCGATGACAACTTTGAAACGGAAAGTCAGGTCAGCCACTTGTCTACGACTAATTAGACTACTAGGTTTATATTGCTGACAAATAGCATTGATACTGATTACATCATCAGTACTTTTTATGTATTCGATTGTTTGCTGTATACGTGAAAACTGAAGACTCGCATTCCTCTCCAGGTAACAACTTTAAGGCTATGGGAAGATAAATGTAAAGGATGCCATTGAATATATGTTTGCTTGCGGGTTACCTGATATTATTACGTAAAAAAGTAGACACATTCAGAATGAAATGAAAGTTATGTAAAAGAAGATTTTGTCACCACCATAGTCTCCTAAAAATATCTGAAAATTTCCTGTGTTCAGCCATTCCACGCATCTCCTTAGATAGTACTCCACTGATTCCACGCTGATAGACGGTTGTTAAAGATGTGTGGATTCGCTGTCCTGTCTGATTAATTCCACAACTTGTGCCGAGTCTCGAAGTGTTCACTGATAAAAAGTTACCTGTTTATGGGACCAAGGGAACTACTGAAAAATTATGTCGATCGAGTGTCGTAGTTGGTTGAAAACTCTGAATTAGTTCAACTTCCAAAGTAAGCCAAATTTAACCCATTAATTAAGCTTAGTAAACTCCATTTATAATGAAAATTTGTGGCGCATGAAGATGTTAGAATAGAAAATGACTTAATGTTTGAGGTAGATGAGAGAGAAATACCTAAAAATTTGGAAATATTTTACTTTTCTTATGATTTGGGACTAAAATCTTATCTGTGTACAAAATTTCAGCTTTCTACGACAACATAAAGTAGGATTTTGATGATGACCAGTGAATGAGTGATAAAATTGGTGAAAATTGCATAGGAATAATTTCTAAACTAGGCCCGAGAACGAAAAAAAATGGGTAATGTGTTTGCTGAGTTTGCTGATATCTCTGTATATAAAAATTTGAGAAATCATCCAGACCGAAGATATTAACTTACAGAAATGGCCCGTATCGTCTCGATGAGAGGGTATACAGTTCTGCCGGCTGGTATTTCGCTCCTCCCTTCGTGTCTTGTCTCCCAGATTCTGAGTACCCTTCCCCTGCCTCCGATACCTTGCTTTGTTACAAACAGGTAAACAGTACGTGAAAGGGACCAAACAGTAAAGCACATTCGTACAGACGCGAACGTGTCGGGTGACATTCTTTAACCGGCAAGGTACGGCGATGTGGCTGGCTATGCATACGTCAGACAACTGAACTTTACCGCCAAGTTTGAATTAAGTCGTGCAATTGATTCTGAAACAGCTATGGAAATAATGATATTTTTGCACTTTTAGGGGTTAATTTGCTGAAAATTCCTTCCTTAAAATATTATGTGACGAAAGCGGAAACTTTAATCTTTAAAAGAATACCTCATTTCTCGATTTCGGATAGAAATCAAGGGAGATAAATGACACTTGACACAAAAACGCATTGTGCAAATATTGATACTTTAGCCCTTTAAGAATCGAACTGCGAAAAATTTCTTTTTAATATATAATGTAACCAAAGCGGAGACCTTAATATTTAAAATGATACCTCTTTTATCTATTTCAGTTAGATATGAAGTGAGAGAAATGGCTCCTGATAAAAGAATACGTTATGGAATTAATAATATTTATGTTTTTTTTAGGGATTAAATTCCGGAAAGTTCTTTTCTTAAAGCGGAGGCCTTAATTCTTAAAATGATACTTTATTTATCGATTTCTGTTATTTACGAGTATGAACGGAGATTAATGCCTATTGACACACAAAAAAACGCATTTTAGGAATATTGACATTTTTTGCCATTTAAGGGCTTAAAATATGATGTCACCTAAGCGGAAAGCTTAATCTTTAAAATGATACCTCATTTATAGATTTCGGTTATGTACGAAAGGAGATAATGCCTTGTGACAAATAAATAAATAAAATACCTTTAAGAAATAATGTACCTATATGATAGTCATCAATTGAATTTACTTCGCAACTATATGCCCTGTAGAATTCTGACAATTTCATAGATACCAGATATCTCTGTACACACCAGTACTAATAAAAGGCAAGCTTGACCCGGCAGTAATGCTAAGTGTAATGAGGATCCACACTTATACTATACTATACTTATACTTATACTATAACAGGGCCGGGCAATATGCCCCCCCCCCCCCCCCAGTACCGGAGGTCCTGACCGGATTAGAAGCTGTTTTCCGCAGCCATCGAGGCTAATGGCGGGACGACCGCGAATCTGCGCCTCCTAAACTACACCACACACAGAACATAGTTATGCATTTCTCAGACAGATGGCAACACTTCGCTTACTCCAATTTCTGGCAATAGGTATAAAATACTTGGCGTTAGCAAGGGCATTCGTCCATAAAATCAAAGCTCCAAATTTTACCACGCCAATGATGAGTAAAACTCGTCATAGGTAGCCAAGCCCAATTTTTTGAAAAGAGGCTGAAGAAGAATAAAGGGCAAGCTTGGTCATCGTGTCATCATACTTGTCGCGCAATTATTGGAGGGCTAACAATGGCCACAGGTCTTTTCACACTCTGTCCGTAGGTGTTAAGACGTTAGGTTATTTAAATTGCAAACCAACCATAAAGAAAAGTATGTATGTCTTTTACAGTTTCTTTCCTGTTGTTCAGTGCACCCACCAAACAGCAGCTGTGTTGCAGGGATGTCGAATGTGGAGGAGGAGGAGCGTGAGTGGCTGTTCGACATGTCCCAGCTTCAAGAAGGCCAGCAGTTTGTGGCGGAGCTGAAGAACAGGCGGTGCAGCGTGGAAGCCGTCCTCTCCAAGCAGCTCACCGCTGCCCAAAACCTCCACCAGGAGATCGTCCAGAGGGTACCCGCCCACAGCTCCTCCCAAGTGCGTGGTGGTCTTTAAGCACGATTCAACAGGGTCGGCGTTAGGGGGGAGGGGGTAAGTGGGTCAAATGTACCCGAGCACGCCAAGCTGATGGGGGCTGTAGCGGCCTCCTGCTCGACAAGTTATAGAAAAAAAAAAAATCGCCCATTTGGTCTTAGGGAGCGTGCACAAACCATGTAGCTCCATTTTCGCCTCCTGTAAACCACCCTCCCCCCACTTAGCCCTACGTGGCGTTTAGCTGTACCCCCCCCCCAAACGGAGCACGTAGCTTTTTTCCTTTTTGATTCCAGAAGACATTTTGTACTGTTTCCTCTTGTCAGACTATCGCAAATTACATGCAGAGATAATTAACTGAGGGAAATAAATATTCACATGTTGTTGTGAGTTCTATTCCTCATTTTAACTGTGAAAAATGTTATGAAAGGAAAGCTGCGTGGCCTGGGCCGGAACCCCCCCCCTCCCCCCACGTAGCCTACGAGAGCATCCATAAATCACGTGAGGTGAAATAGGGGGGGGGGGCAGGCGAAATCTCACAAAATCTCACCAAGGGGGGGAGGGTGTGTACGGAAATCTTACGTGAGGTTTTGTGAAAATAATTTTGGACTGTAGAGCTAAAAAAAAAAAGTCTACAAATTGCTTTAAAGTCGATTTTAGGGGGGTTTTTCGTCGAAAAGAGGGGTGGAACTTGATTTTGAAGATTGAGACCTAAAAAAAAAAGTCTCCAAAGGTTTCGAGGTCAGTTTCTGGAAGGGGGAGGTTCTCACGGACCAGATCACACCAAAAGGGAGGGGGGCGACCAGATCTCACGAAATCTCACCAGAGAGGGGGGGGGGTCCGGAAATCCGGAAAAACTCCTCACGTAATTTATGGATGCCCCCTAACGTAGCCGTCCAGTGACCCCCCCCCCCCCTGGACCGAGCCACGTAGTTTGTGCACGGTCCCTTACTGACGAATTCGCCAAGGGCCCCCAACTGGTTACCCCAGACCCAAAAATCTTAGCGCCGGCCCTGCGATGCAAGTTCGTCCTGTCACATGACTATACAGCAGCGTATCTCGATCTGTTGCAAACGGAGTACCAGCAAAATGTCCGAAGTAATTCTAGGGACTACTAATTTATGTGGGTCTAATTTGTTAATAATGTGCATATTATTAACCAGCTGTTATCTTCACGTACCCTCATGACCTACATCTACAACAAGGCCCTCATAAAAACAGTAATTAACTTTATCCTCAAGTGAACGCGACTCCCATTAATGCCGGCTAGAAACCTATTTACTTCATAGTCTATTAACTAAAAATGCAGTCATATCCTAAAAATGGCAGATTTTTCCCGCTCGTTGGTTTTTAAAAAGTTTTTACTGTACGTAGCTTATACTCCTAAATTTAAACACTACGAGTACTGTATTTTATGTGAAGATTTTTACCGATTTATTCTTCAATTCAATTAGAATTAAATTTTTAATATTCTGCTTGTGGAGTACCTGTCCCATTTTTGAGTAACACAGGTTGAAAATCACTGTTTCAGACATTTGCCATTCAAATCACTGTTAATTTTTTTTAGAAACTGAACATCTGAAACGGTTGCTAGGCCTATTATTAATCTTGTAAAATGAGTACCAGCATATTGTCAGCGATTTATCTACTGACTATCCACCTTGTAACTTAAGTTTTATTCTTCATTGCACTGTTTATTTACCTCAATTCTGCTTCTCTTGTTTTTCATTCACAGTTCGTCACAATGCTTTTATGTATACCTTTTTCTCATCTTGCTGCGATGTATCAATCGATGATTTGCATTTGGTAAATATAAATGGCGGTATGGTATTGAAGAATAAAGCCCATAAACTGACGCCTATCATCCCAACCAATTATATATGTTCTATAGAAGCAGTAAAACACACTGATTAAAGTCTTGTGCTTAGGAGAAATTTATGATAGAAGTTATTCATTTTTCCGTTAGTTTTTATTTTTTTTTTCAAAAGTTTTTGTCATTATTGTTATTATAGACACATAGTTACAATTCTAACTACTATCCCAAAATTATTCAAGTTTCCTACGGACATCGGAACAGAGGAAGATTGCATCAAATGCAAGAAATAAAAAATTCAATGAGATAGAGATCAGAAAAGTAATGAATAACTTCAAAAAAGGAAGGAATTAAAATTAATTTAATAGTAAAAACTGTAAACATGGATTCATTTTATTGATCTAGCAAGTAAGAGATATTGATGTACTTCCTAATTAAATTATTACAGTCCCTAGTTGGAAATTACAGTCCGATTAGTTTGACACCAGTGATCTACATCTACATCTATACTCTGCAATTCACAATTACTGTGGGTGGCAGAGGGTGCTAAGCACCAATCCTATTTTAGAGTATTCCAATCCCGAATAGAACGAGGAAAGAAAGAATACATAAATGTATCAGTACGGCATCTTATCTCTCGAATCTTATCCCTTCTGTCATTGCGACCTAAATAGGTTGGCGGAAGAAGTATTTCGTTTGAACTCGTAAATTAGAGATTTTCGCATATTCTCCAACAAATTTAAACGAAAACGACGTCGTCTGTCCGCCAAACAATCCCAGCCCAACCCACGTATCAGCTCTGTGACACTCACATAAGGACTGTAACTAGCGGTCACGAATCGAGCAGCTCTCCTCTGTACTTTCTCTAACGTGTCAATCAATCCCTTGCGATACGGATCCCAAATTGCACAACAGTATTCCAAATGCGGACGCACTAGTGTTTTGTACGCTATTTCCTTTGTATGAGCATTGCAGATTTTCAAAATATGACCTATAAAACGTAATTTAGAATTAGCTTTGCCTACGACGGAATTTATGTGCAAGTCCCATTTCATGTTGCTTTGTACTGTTACGCCTAGATACTTCAGGGAATCGACCGTGTCAACAACTGAATTGTTAACTTTGTACTCGTGAGCAAACGGGGTCTTTTTATTACTTATTTGCATTGCCTTACACTTTTTACAGTTAAGTGTAAGCTGCCATTTACGGCACCATTCCGAAATAACATCCAGATCGCGCTGTATTTCTAAGCAATCGTTAGAGCACCCCACTTCCCTATAAATAAGTGCATCATCAGCAAAAAATCGCATCCTGCAATTAACGTTGTCACCGAGATCGTTTATAAAAATTAAGAAAAGAAGTGGTCCTATTACACTTCCTTGAGGAACGCCCGAAGTAACATCTAGCTTTGAAGAGGCTTCCCCGTCAACAATGACATACTGCGACCGACCAGTTAGAAAATCGCGTATCCATTCGCAGATCTGATCAGATATACCGTACGCTCGAATCTTCACCAAAAGGCGGTTATGTGGTACAGAGTCAAAAGCCTTCTGGAAATCCAAGAAAATAGCATCAACTTGTGATCCTGCATCGATAACCTTCATTACGTCATGCGAAAATAGAGCCAGTTGCGTTTCACACGAACGGTTCTTACGAAATCCGTGTTGGTTTGCTGTAAGTAACTCGTTTTCATCCAGAAACTTCATAACGTTAGAGCATATGACATGCTCCAGAATTCTACTGCAGACAGATGTTAGAGATATGGGTCGATAATTCCTAGGATCTCGCCGATCACCTTTCTTGAAAACGGGAATCACCTGCGCTATTTTCCAGTCAGAAGGTACTTTTCTTTCTTCTAAAGATTTACGAAATATATCTGATAGAAATGGTTCTATTTCTTCCGCGTATTCCGAAAATAATCTTACTGGAATACCATCAGGACCCGGCGCCTTCCCCCACTTCAGGAGCTTTAATTGCTTTATGATACCTACACTATCAATTTGAACTGGATCCATCTCAGATTCTACACGCCGTGCAAAAGCGGGAATGTTTTCCATGTTTTCGTCAGTGAAAGAATTTTTAAATTCAGTGTTAAATACGGTAGCCTTTTCCGGCTGTCATCAACTTCCCGGCCGTCTTGTAGTAGAACTGACATATTCTTGTCACTACCACTAACTTTTTTGACATACGACCAAAATTTCTTTGGGTTTTCGTTGAGACTCTTAGAAAGTGAGTTGCATCTAAAGTCGTTAAAAGCCTCGCGCATCGCATTTTTAGGGCATGTTCTCTTGTCTCAGCTAACTTTTCTAAATCACTCCTATACATCGTCGTCCTTGAGCGTGCATGTATCTTCCTTTGTTTTTTAAGTAACCGTTTAATTTCACGTGTATACCACGGGGGATCGTTCCCATCCCTGATTGACCTTTTCGGTATATGTAAGTCCATACCTTCCATGATTATATGCATGAACCGAAGCCACATCTCTTCAACCGAGCCTCTTCCTTCTATAAAGGTAATGTAATTATCCCTCAAAAACGTTCTTAAACTTTCCTTTGGGGCCTTTTCAAACCTGTAAACGACCCTTTCTTTTTTCTTTTTGCGCGCGGCTATTAATTTTACTGTAGCAATTGCAGCTTTATGATCACTTATTCCCATGGTGGTAGAAATGTCCGTGAATAACTCAGGCCTATTCGTAACGAGAATATCTAAAATGTTTTCGTTATCGTTGTGGCACCGCGTTGGTTCAATGACGAGCTGCTCCAGATTAAGATCTGAGAAAAGGTCAAGAATAATTTCACAGGATGTTTTATCCCACCAGTAACGTGGACGTAATTATTCCAGTCGATATACGGAAAGTTGAAGTCACCTCCTAGTATTATTGCATGATCTGGAAATTGACGAGCTATATTACTTACATTAGTTCTTAAGGCCTCAGCAATAGATACATCTGCATCTGGTGGACGATAGAAAGACCCTAATACAAGTTTTGTCCTAGCTACATTTAGTCTAATCCATAGGATTTCACAGACCGTATCGATATTTATTTCGCTACACGACAGGTGTTTACTAACAGCTATAAATACACCGCCTCCATTGGAGTTCAACCTGTCTTTACGGAAAACATTCATTCTATCGTTAAATATTTCTGCTGAACTTATATCCGGTTTTAACCAGCTTTCAGTACCTACTACAATATCTGCTTCTGTACTACTAATAATGCTTTCAAGCTCAGGCTGCTTATTACAAACACTTCTACAGTTAATAACGAGTACTTTTAATGGTCGAGACTGATTTACGCTACTCCTAACATATGGTGCCGAATTTGATTGGGCTGCCCGTAACTGTGATCCCAGTTTCGGGTCTTCCTGCCTCAGCCTAAAAAATCCCCCAATGCACTCCACACGGCCCCTGCCACCCGTGTAGCCGATTCACGTGTGTAGTGCACTCCTGATCTATCCAAGGGAACCCTACACGACTCGACCACATGGCGAAGATCTAGGAATCTGCATCCCTGATTATCACAGAAACGCCGCAGTCTCTGGTTTAGACCCTCGACACGGCTCTGAACCAGAGGTCCACAGTCGGTTCTATCGACAATGCTGCAGATAGTTAACTCAGCCGAAATCTTGCAGTCATCAACCACAGAGCTCACCCTTTGAGCAAGCCGCCGGAAGGCAGAGAGGATAGTCTCTGACCCCAGGCGGCAAGCATGGTTGGTGCCGACATGAGCTACAATCCGCAGCTGGCTACACCTCGTCCGATCAATGGCATCCGGGATGGCCTGATTCACATCCTGGATCAGACCTCCCGGAATACACAATGAATGGACACAGTACTTCATCCCAGACCTATTCGCCAAGTCCCTAAGGGGTTCAATAAAACGCCTAACGTTGGAGCTACCTATCACCAATACCCCCTTCTGTGGTCGCTCAGGCCTTGTGGGCAGGGGGGCTGGCAACTCGCTGTTTGACGATTGTGGATCTGAACCAGACCCAGACAACACATCAAACCGGTTGGACAGTGGTACAAGTATGTCCTCCTGGGATTCAGACTTGCACAACTGCCCCGCATGCGGTGTCGACGCCCGGAAATCACACGCCAGACACCGTCAGGTGACTGCCGCACAGGCTCCAAGGTCTCAGCCTGGACTACAGGTACGATGCTGGGAACAGGAGAACCTGCGATAGCACTAGCTTCAGCGGAGTCTCCCATAGCACATCTGCTGCAGTCGCCTACGGCAGCTTCCAGCCTTGTAACTTTCGTTGATAGCCAAATGGTGGAGAAATCGATAAGCAACTGGATCAGAAATGACTGCGAGGAAAAAAACTTGTTTGCAAACTGACAGCATGGCTTCAGGCAAAGATATTCATGAGAATCGCGGATAGTGGGCTAAGTGGAAGTTATTCTGGATTAATTCGATAAGGGAGGCCAAGTTGATAGGATAACACTAGGTCTTTCTAAGACATTCGACAGAGTGAGTCAAAAATGGTTTTAAATAAGTTGAAAATTATCGGAATGGATGAAAAAGTGACCTGCTTGGTAGAGGAATTCTTAAAAGGCAGAAGTGTTAGAGTAGAAAATGCGTTATCAAAAGAGGTGGGACATAAACAGGTGAGTACCACAGGTTAGTGTATTGGGACTATTGCTATTCATCATTTTAAGGAGTGATACTGTTGTTCTTTTACAGTCAGAATTTGGGTTGTTTGCAGATGACATAATGGTATATATTAGGATAAAAACAGGATAATACTGTGAATTACAGAGAATTACTTGCTAAAGGCTTGAAGTGTAAATATCTCGGCATAACGTTTGACAATAAACTCAGCTGAACAAATTTGTTTATGGGAATTATCGCAGAACCCAGTCAGCAACTGAAATGATAATGGAGCTGGATTGGGAGTCATTGGAAGACAGGAAGAGGATGAGAGAGTGCTGGGAGTGTACAAGGCATATTTTGGCGATGGAACTTGGAAGTATTGGTCGAAGAATTAGGAATACTGCATGGAAGAAAAAAGGTGACCAAGAGTTGGCACTCGATTTCACGCATAAGGGAATGGGATAAGTTTCTTTCGTGGTTAAGGGTGTCAGGGATTGAAATAAATTACCAACCCAACTAATACATAATTAAAAATCGCGAATGTAGCGGGGGGAGGAATTTAACACTCAAATTGATAAAAAAAATAATAAGAATGGGAAAATAAGATGATTCAGTTGGTCACCGGAGCATGTTGATAAGCTGTTCAATGGATGGTCCTTTTAAATGATGCTGATTGCAATTTAATTAATTAGTTCTTTAATTAAAAGGTTACAGTAGTCCGGTCATCAGGTGATTTTACCTTTCACAAAAGGATAATTATTAACACAGCTTCTGATTTGATTTATGAATTCAATAAAGTAACAAGACCGAATTCACTCTTCACCAGTTTCTATTTCGACAAAATCTTCATAGTAAAAACATGCAGATAACGCAAGACTCATCCAAACATACTAAATCACATTACGAAACAATTCCAGCGATTAAACTTCAACGAACAAAACTGCTTGTCAAAACATCTGACAACGATTGTATCTGCCCGGTCTTGCTGCGAACTTAAATAACCGCCACAGAAATATCGAGTAAAGAAATAAAGGTGCCGCATGACTATTCGAGTGCTAGTGATTACTCTAGGGTTACCAGACGTCCCCGTTTCCCGGGGACAGTCCCCGTATTTAGCTCTTTGTCCCCGGACAGATTTCGTCCCCGCAATGTCCCCGGATTTTTACTGTTGACCCCAGATTTTTTTAAAAATCTAGATATACTTTTTTAAAAGCCCTGATTTGCTAATGCATTCGTTTAAAGAAAGAAATCAATGAAATTTCTTCTCTAAATGAATTTGTGTCAAAAGATAAAGTAGACGGATGGAATGAATCCAGTGTTGGTGTAAGATGGAATTAACTTTATTTACATTTTTCTAACAAAATGGTCCCATATGTTCAGCTTAGTGGAACTGTATTTGTGTCTTCCTGGGGGTAACACATCTGTAGAGAGAGTCTTCTCCTCAATGAACATGATGGGGACATCACAGAGCGTCAGAATGAGTAGAGAAACAGTTCAAGCTACACTAACTATATTAACAAACTTTTCCATGACTTGCCGACAATTTTCGGGCAGACAAGATCTTCTCAAGAAGATTCATTCTTCTGAGAAATACCAATGACAATTGACAACAAGTTGGAGGTAAAATCAGGTACCATATCTTTTAAAATACTAAATATATAACAATGAAAAATATGTTTCTTTTAAGTTAACCCAACCTTTAATCATCATATAACTTATAAACGTGCATCGCATCATTAGGACAAAAAATGTCGAAAGCGTCCCCGGATTTTGGTGAAAAAGTACTGAAGCGTCCCCGGATTCGGAGAAAAAATTCTGGTAATCCTAGATTACTCTGACTATCAAAATTGTACCAAACCAATAATATCTTGTTCGAAATCACGCACAATCTTTATAAAACACATTTAAATGGAAATTAAAGCTATTTACAGGCAATTAAACATGAAATGAGTAGTATAGACCACTCCAAATAGCTGAAAATCTTCTTCAAAACATCTTGGCGTATATCAACATTTATAATTACATGCTTTGAATCAATTCTTCACATATTATACTACTTCTGATCGTATGACACATCATTTACAGAGTATCCTTCCATAAAAGCAATATTCATAAATTCCTAGCATATCATTTCATCTCTCTACAGGGTGCGCGCTAGGGGGAGAGGGAGGGGGGGTAAGTGGGACAAAATTACCCGGGGCTCCGACCCTCGAAAGGGGCCCACCTGCCTGGGTGCCAAAATAAATATAAATCAAACAAAAGTTTTAAAATCTGCGCATATGATTTTGAAAATTGGAATTCGTAAATCGCAAAAAGTAGATGGGGTAGGAACTTAATACCCAAATTATATAAGATAATAAAAAAATAAAATAATAAATGGGTAATTAGATAACAGGTAACTGACACTAGAGTGTGTGCTCCATCACGGTTAAATTAAATTACGCCACCTTTTACCTATTTAGTCCAATCAAGAAACTCTTGGTCAACAAACTATAAACTTCTTATGACAAAGTTATTCTGTTTTGCAAAGATGGGTCTACACACAAAAGATGGGCTTCTACTTAGACTTAGAGGGTATTTGAACACTTGTGCAATGATGGGAGAAATGTAGTGAGACTCTTGTCAACTTTATATGCCTTTTTCTTTGCATGTATTCATGGTATTTTATCAATTACACTTTCTGCAATGTAGATTGTTATATTACTTATTGATCTGCCTCAGAGAGACATTTCAGTATTTTGGTACAAACCTTAATCATGCTAAGAGGTGTGATGTATGGCAAAGCCGGATTAACAGTGCGAGGCCTGTAGCAAATGCTAACAAGTGACTCTTGATTTGCTTTAGATATTAAAGTTTAGGACTTTATATGTTTATAAACATATTTTAATGATTTAGGGACAGGTTTAAACCATAAAAGGAATACAGTAAAGTATTTCTACCAGTTGTTTCTAGAAGTAAAATACTCATTACATCAAGGCTGCCTTTGTGATAGGTAGAAATTTAAGTTAGAGTAGTTTTTCGAGTCTAAAAGTTTTTCTTGCATTCAGTTTCACTACAAAAACTTATTATGGAGATCATTTTAAATCGTATTTATCATAGTTAGAAAAAATTACCAGTAGTTTAAGAGATATTTTGATTTGTTAATATCTTTAAAACCTTGAGGTCAGAGGGGCTGAATCTAAAATTTGAAACAACTAGTACATGTGAAAAGTCACAGTAAAGCTTTTATCATCAGGTGTATTCAGCAGCTTCGAGTGTATTTTAAACATAAAATTAATTAATTAGTGATAGGATAAATGGGGTTTTTAACTAAGAGAAAAAAATCAAAAACTGAAATAATCTAGATAGAGGCATGAAATTAATTTCAGAAGATAGATAAAATCAGGAGGATTAAAATGATATATCAGTTTGTGTAGAAAGTTAAAGATTGGTGCAAGATTTAAAAGATTTTCAGATATGTATTTTTGTGATTATTGGAAAGTGTGCCAAGACTTATCACATAAAAGAATTTGAATTTAATTTAATAGGAGCCTTTTGGAGCACCAAGCCAGCTTAAAACAGATAGAATAAGAGATTAGGAAGCCCATATATTAATTGCGATTCAAGCTATTAAGTACCTTTTGATATTTTAATTTTCAAAGTGTTTTCCTGACATCACCGAATCAACTGATTCAGTAAGTAGAGAGCAACCATGGTGGCATTACAGCAGCTTTCTTTACGGTCGGCTCCTCGTGGACAGTGTCCATAGTGCATTCTAATAATGCTGTAGTTACACTCTCACCTTGAGAAGGGGTCCAGATGAGAGTTTGTCTTCTCTCATGAATGTACTTTAACTGCAAATCTTCTAAGGAACTGTCAGTCTGATCGCCTTATCCGAAAATCTGGTACCGAACTTCTGTAGGAGAACTTATGGCAGATTATAAATTTTATGAAACATTAAAATTGTGTGTGGTGTACTCATTCCACTTTATCCTTTCACGTTTGGGGATATTACAAGTGTATGGCAACCTTTTAATTAAATAGAATAGGTACCAGAAGCAACTGGTCTTTAACATTATTAAAGTAGAAACTTTAGTGTTGCTTAAGGCCCCTTTCATGATTTAATTTGGGCACATTTAGAGATAAAAGTAGCCAAATAATCACTCTAAGTAAATCATTTTTTATATTCATTAACACTACATAATTAAGAAGCATAGGTGTGAGGCATTTGCTGACTCTTGCTACGTGGCTTATCCAGTACTACTGATGTTTGGCAATGGCATCAGATATGTACACACTGAGTCCCACCACTTTGTATTAACACCGAATGATTCCACATCTGTGGCTAGATCAGATATTCTGCTTGGCTTCTCATAATTTTTCTAAACCGTATTTTGTTTATCTGTAGTAATGACTTAGATTTAGATTCCCTCAGTTTTTTCATTGCTCCTATTGTATCACTCCCTGGAAGGAACTGATTAATCAGAATTTCTTCTCAAAAAGCTATTGAGATTCAAGATATTGGTAATGCTAATTGCATTATGGAATGCCTGAAATATCAACCACTTTTTTTCATTTTGTTATTTGTATGAGTGGTATTCAACTCTAAATTACATTTTCCATTTATCACCTGATGAAACAAACAAATGCAGTTTGTAGCAATACCTGATGTGTATAGAGGCAAGTAATAATTTATTGTAAAAGAAAATATGAAACAATCAGAAATTCTTAAAGATGTAAATGTTGGTGAGGAAAAATTGTCATAAATAGTACTGATTCACAAATACTAATGGGGGAAAATTCAGGAACCATCAAAGCAAGATGGTAATATATATATATACAAAAAATGATAAGGAAATAAACCACCACTTACCTTAGATGATGATCTCCTACACCACCCTCCCTCCGTAAAGACCTCCTGTTGACAAAGGGACAAAATCCGAAATATTCATTTTTTTCCCCGTTCTTGTGCTTTTTTATGTGTTCACCCCACGAAACTATCATCCAAGGTAAGTGGTGGTTCATTTCGCTATCTTTTTTTGTAAATCCATTTGCTACTTACCTCCTATTATTTCCTGGCTACCATATTTTGTTTATATATATATAAGGATGGATAGGGAAATATGACCCAACAGTTACCACAGATGAATGGCCATTCACCAGATGGCCGTCTCCGTGTACACGTCTGACTCCGCCTGATGTCTCACTACTGCACGAATAAGGCTGTATGCCAAAATATTGCACTTTTCTTGTGGTTTTTTTTGCCAGCATTCCCAGCTACCTTCACCTGTGGTAAGTGTTGGGTCATATTTCCCTATCTTTTCCTTTGTTTTATTGCCTTAAAGCATTTTCCTGCTCATTTTTATTATATATATACATACAAAAAAAACAATGACATAGGAACATTTTGAAAATGGAAGTAGCTGTCTGGCTCCTACCCTGTGGACTTAATCTTCTACTACTGATGTAGGCCTATATCCCGAAAATTTCAAAATTGTTCAATGTTCATGTTCTCTATGTTTTTATACGGTGCTGTAAGTGTCTATGGTAAGAAGAATTGTTTTGTTCTTTCCCTACTTATAAAAACAAGAAAAATCTTTTAACAAATTGTTGAGATTTTTAAAATATTTTTTATAACAATATGTAGGCTCCTAGAAAGATGACATCAGTGGATTAAATTAAATTAAAATGCAATGGAGTGCATGCTCCAGTGGCAATTTCCCTAAACACCCATCCTCCTCCTTTTCTGCATCCACCTACATCCATCTTCCCCCTTTTCTTCATCCACATACATTTACTCTTTACAAATTTCAACTTTAAATTCTTTCAACTTTTTGGCAAATTATTCATCATTTCTCTTGGTAACTTATTCAAATCCCTGACACCCTTACCTAAAAAAGAGAATCTTCCTACACCCTTGTGCCTGAAATCGAGTGCCAGCTTGTGGTCATGGTCATCTTTTCCCTTCAATGCATTACTTTCAATTCTTACACCAATATCTCTCCATGCCTCATCACCAATATGTGCCTTGTACACTCCTATGACCCTCTTCATCCTCCTTCTTGTAAGCACCTTAGAATTTGTGTAAATTCTAGTTTTCTTGGCTATAGAGCATAGGGGAGGGAGTAAGCTTTCCAGTAAACATAAAATTTTTCATCTCGCAACTACAGAATATGAGAGACACATTTCATGCAGAAGCCGATACTACAACCTAACTCAGTAAATACGCCAATTTAAAAACAATAAATTCACTCAACACACAATAAAAGCATTAAATAAACAATTTATAATAGTAAATAACCTTTAAACTAACCTGAGCCAGTGTTATCCATAGTTATCCAATTTGTAAACAGTCGATTTTGGTTACTTGATAATTTCACTAATTCTTAACACTTTTCAGTGCAGTAAAGTAATTTTATAATAATAATAATCAGAGAGAAAGTTAAATTCACTAAAATTCAGTAGTTTCAGGCCGTGTAAACAGAGTAAACAAAATTTTAAACACTTCGTTAGACACACTTGCATTTTCAACATTAAATAACTACACGTTTGCAATAATTTCCCGAACTAAAAAATAAATTTGTTGAAAGAGTAAAGAACACAGTATAACATATTAAAGTTTCAAAACATTCCACACAGTATAACAGATATTAAATCAATTTTCAAGTAATAACATCGTAAATAAAAACGTGGTAATTTTCGAAATTAAACTGTGATGAAACAAGACCATTTCCATAAATAAAACAACTTTTAAAACAAGCAACTAAATAAAAGAAAAATTCTGCTAATAACACTTTTTCGATATAAACAGCACTTTAATAATTATTAACTAGAAACCAAGTTTTTCTAACATGGCATCTAATCAGTTTCACTCTTGATTTTTTTATAAGACAGATAACTTTGATAATACACCACCAATAATAATAAAAGTTACATTTTTGAAATCAGGAGCAAACACTGAACACAATGACATAAGTTTAAACACAATAATTTGCAATCCAGCAGGAATTTCTAAAATTGCACAAATTAAGAAATAGTCCAGGGATTTTCTAACTGTTTGTAGGAAGTCCATTACCATTACGCCTGCATACTTTAATTATTTACAAGAAAACGAGTTAATTTAGAACTATAGTCATCATACTTTTAAACCTTAAGGGCCAGGGTACACACTGTTAAATTTTGAACACTAACTATAATTAAATTTTTTTAGACTATTTTTGTCAAGCGAAAGATCACAGTAAGAATACGGCGGAGAGTATAAATTGAGGTGCTGTGACCTTCTGGGCTGTCTTCTATTGCGGAGTCTTTGTCCTTTTGTCTCAAGTCGCGGAGTTAATCATGAGCTAGTGTGTTCCGTTGGGTGGTGTTGGTGTCGAGCAACGAAGAGGACCTCCAGTAGACTTTGAACTAAACACAACATGAGCGACTGATCACCATGTTAAATTTTCCCGCCAGTGAGTGGTGCAATCATTGACTATGGACTTAAAATTTTGCTAATGGCGTTTAGTGAGGTATTTCTTCCTCTTCATGACTTGTGATTTTTTGGAGACGTTTAGTTCGATTTTGCCAATTTGTAATTGCTATTTTTAAATGTGATTGAGAAATAGATTCAAAATTTTTCATTAAGTGAACCTTTACATACATTTGTAGTGAAAATTAAACTTTACTTACCTTTTGGTTTAAATAAGCTATCTGGTGACTGCTCAGCTTTACAGTTGAATTATCTAGGCTTATACATGGTCATTCAAATTTATTAATGCAAATTTAGTAGAACTTTCAGAAGGTCAAAAGTCAGTTACGGTAAGTAAACCAATACTTCACCCCGGTATCAGTTTACACCCTTACATTTTGTCTTCCAATGAGTCTCATTCCAGCTCATTCATCATATCTTTTACTGATTGAATTTTGCGATAATTTCCAGAAACAAATATAGCAGCCCTTCTTTGAACCTTCTACAACTCCTATATTTGATACTCAAAATGTGGGTCCCATACTAAACTACCATATTCAAGCAATGGTCTAACCAAAGTTTTGTAACCGAATTCCTTGACTTCTCTCGTACATCCCCTCATCACCCTCTCCAACAAATGTAGAATTTTGAAACCTTTTCCTACTACCTGTCCAATGTGTTCTGCCTGGTTAAGCTTGTTAGTAAATGTAATGCCAAGATATATACATTTCAAGTCTTCAACAAGAAATTTTTTCCCCACCTTATAATCATAATAAACCTTTAGTTTTTTATTTGTGTATCTAATAAGCTGACTCTTCTCTGCATTTATCTTCAACCCATGTTTACCAACCCAACTAGATATCCTGTCCAGATCACCCTGCAACTGTTTACAATCCTCAACCGATTTGATCCCTTTATATATCATTATGTCATCTGAAAACAATCTCATTTCTGATAGTAAACAACCAACACAATTATTCATTAGAATAATAAATAGCAATGTTCCCAATACGCTACCCTGTGACACTCCCAATTTTTCTTCCACTACTTTTGATACCGCATTTCCTACCCTAACTTTCTGTTTTCTACCTTTAAAAAATTCTTGTATCCAGCAATTCACTTTCTGATCCACTCCAATAGATTTTACCTTATTTACTACCATTTTATGGCTCACTCTGTCAAAAGCCTTTGAAAGATCTAGTGCTACTCTATCAATTTGACCTCCCTTGTCCATTTCGTCTGAAATATCTTGCATATATCCCACCAACTGAGATTCACATGAATATCCTTGCTTTACGCCATGTTGCCTACTTGAAAACCACTTATGATCCTCACATACATTTCTGATGTGGTTGCATATCAATGTCTCCATTAATTTACCTACCACTAACGTCAAGCTAATTGGACTATAATTTTCGACTCTATTTCTCATCCCTCCTTTATGTACTGGCACTACTAGCACACTTTTCCAATACTCGTAAGCAGCAAGTACCAAAACCAAATTTAAATAATATTTCAAGATAAGGTACAATGTCACATCCTGCTGTTTTTAAGACATCTGTAGTAATATTATCTACAACAGCCCCTTTATGTTTTTTCAGCTTTCTTAGTTCCTTCATGATATCCTCAGGATGAATTTCAAATTTTATGGTCTGCTCATTTCTAATTGTTTTCTTAAGCTCGTTATCTGATTCAGAACCACCTGTTTCTGATTCATTGTCCCTAATGCTCTCACTAAACCAGTTACTTAAAATCTCTGCCTTTTTCAAATCCTCCATAACTTTTTGTCCATCCTTATCTAAAACTGTCTCAACACCTCCATTCCTCTCAGTTTTCTAACAAAGTTAGAGAAATTTCTAGATGAATCAATCAATGGTCCCTCTGTACTGACAATACTCTTCATAAATCCATCTTTAGCCACCTTCTTAGCTATTATTAGGTCCTTGTTTAATGGTTTTAAATATTCCCGACTATACTGCTGTCTCTTACCCCCTTCAATTTTGGCTGCTGGTTTACTGAATCCTCTAAAAACCATCAGAACTGGGTCATGATCACTTATTCCTTCAATTACTTGACATTCCACAAGGTTTTCATTGGGCTTAATTAGGAATATATCCAAAATATTTTGTCTCCTAGTGTTCTGCTCTACCACTTGTGTAAATCCTTCTTCCCCTATTAGGGTATTTGCAAATCTCTGTTGCCTTGTGTTATTAATCTTATTTCCTACCAAATTTTCACCTGATAAATTTAAACCCCCCAATAATGACCATTCTATTCTCACCACTGAAATCTGAGTATGAATTTAATTTCCCCGCCTTAGCCTCATGTTTATCTGCCATTCTTCCACTGCGGTAAGCAGCCAACAGTCTGATTTTTCTTTTTTATTACTACAGAAACCTACCCCAAGTAACTCAAATGTGATGAAATATTAATTACTTGACTATTACTTTTTGTATAAATAATAAATTTTAATTTAAATGCTACTAATATTTACACATTATATATAAGGGTAATGTGAAAGGTTCTTGACTTCTACCATAAATAGCAATAGTTTTGGCAAGTGAAATACTTCAAAATTCAGAAAATACTGGCCTCATTCATTTCTGAAAATAAATGTAATTTTTTTATACAACATTGTAAATTTATTTGCCATTAGAAAATGGAATAATATATCAACACCATCTATGGTTATGGCAAAGAACTTTTTATCTATTCAAATAATAAATTTGGCTTATGTAGATCAAAGACAAACTATTTTACATTTGCAGTCAAAGGTTTCCTTTATAGAATAGTTTCCTTGCTTCTGGGATGTATCTTCATGCTGGAAGCATGGAAATTCTTTTAAATTACCTTCATGCCATAAACATTCATTTACTAAAACTTCATGTATTTGATCAGTTAAGGAAGAAGCAGACAGATATGTCATATAAGAGCCTGTCTGTTGCTGTTTAAACAAGATTATCTATAACCTTTCTTTAAAGAGAACATTATTATTTTAATAGTGATGTGAAAGTTGCAATCAGTTATTTTAATATACATTCCAGAAAACACCTTCAGAATATTATCTTCTCTTTGACAGCAACTTATTTGCCCTTCATTCATTTGTAATTTCATATTATTAAAATGTAGTCTTAAAAGGTACAATTAGAAACATCTCAAAACAGTTCTTAGTTAAATAAAAGAAAAAAATGGTGTGAATAATGGGGTTCAGTTATTAGATGAAGGTTTTTTTTTTTTTTTTTTTTTTTTTTTTTTTTTTTTTTTTTTTTAAATAATGATGGAGTGCATGCCCCAATGGCAATTTCCCTACACACACGTTTCCCCTTTCTTGTAGGTGCTACTTTAGCCCTCTAAATTATTTTATATACTTTGAGTGTTAAATTCTTCCCCATCTATTTCTGTTATTTACAGATTTCAATTTTTTTATAAATTATGCATCATTTCCTTTCATAATTTGTTCCAATCCCTAACGCCCTACCTACAAAAAAAAGTTTTCCACATATTGTGTTCATTGCTATAATTTTCCTCCCACCTCTCTTAATTCTTTCACCAATATCTATGCACATCTTGTGACATCTTGTCACATGTCTTGTATACTCTCTTCACCATCCTTCTGTCTTTTAAGGAGTCCCATTTCATCTCATTTATCATATCAGTTACTAATTGTGTTCTGCAATAATTTCCAGAGTCAAATCTAGCAATGCTTCTTTGCACCCCCCAAAATCCTGTATGTGTGTCCCATACCACTACCCCATTTAGTTAAAAATAGTCATAGGACTACTGGTAAGACAATAATGAAGAATACCAGCATTTTGAAAGGGGAAGCTATGATAGTAAAATATAATCCTCACACATTTACTGTGCACTTGGCGCATGACCAAAGAGAACAGTAACCATAACAGCAAATTAAAATTCTTTGATTGAAGTTTCCCCTTAACAAAATGGAATATAAATTTTTTACTGTTAATGCTGAATCTCATAAGACATGTAATGCTTGTATAAGTAAGTATTCAGATTACTTGTGAAAACTGTTTAGAGTATTGATATATGTAATAAGTATTTTTACTTTTCTGTCTACCACTAAACGTTCATAAGTGTTCCTTTGAATAAGATATATTTATTTTAAAATTTGTGGCTATCTTCTTGGAAATAATTGGTGAACATATATGTTCCATCTAATTTTTTAAAGTTGACGGCTGCTTTGAGAGAAAACACGAAAGGCAGATAGATACCTTTCGTGTTTCCTCTCATCGCAGCCATCAACTTTAGTATGTGGTGGGTTAATTTCCCTTTCCTTTATTGTTTTATATCACATAGAAGCCGCTTCCATTTTCTTTAGTTTCAGAATCTAATTTTTTAAATCATTTGCAAGGGCAATGGACATCTGCAGTGGCTGGCGGCTCACAAATGTCTCGTCGGAACTTCTCTACTCCTATTTTTCCTGCTCTGGTTAGTCGTCATTTACGGAGCCATTGTAGGAATGACGATATGCAGTAATGGTAGATCGTACTGCCTCAGTGAATCAGAAACCTGGTGCTTCAGCAATTTATTCATCTCATACTATTCACCTTCAGAGCAATCATTGAAGATCTACTTTTAACTGCAGAGATTTTACTTTGAATTTTGTCACATTAAAATTTTACACATAAAATTTCAATTTTTTCAACAATTATTTGTTAATTTATACATTATGTGGTAGATCAGATGACAATCAATTAGTGCAAAAGTCAATGCTTCACATATTTTTAGGTATTGACTCTCGTCTCAATCAAATTTCATGACATGTTGCTGCTGATGGAATAATTTAATTTCAATGAAATTTGCCACAGCTAGTACCTATACCATTCATTAAGATGCAGTGCTTTCAATAAAATAATAATAATAGAATGCATAGTATTCACAAAATAAAAAACCTTTCATTTTGCTCATAACTTACCAGTATCTGTTATTGAATTACAGTTGATAATTTTCAGTACCTCAGCAGTAAAGTTACCTCTGACTGGCGATCCCAGAACAAAATTACCAAGAGGGTACAAAAAAGGAGCCTAGTTCTATCATAAATTACGCACAAGCATATACCAATTACAGCCAAAATGTCACTGTATAATTCATATTTCTCATCCATTACAACGTACAGACTGGAAGTATGTACCACTACCAGCAGAGACAAGATCAGGAATAAAGTGATCTTTAAACAGATCCCAATCCAATGGAACCCTTCACGAAAAAATTGCCAAAGCCAGATTGCAATGGCTGGGGCATGTTAAGTGGATGGACCTAACAAGAACGGTGAGGATATGGCTGGAAAAAGAACTGAAGGGTAAAAGACCAAGAGACCCGCCCAGAAGGAGATGGATTGATCTCGTGAAACTGGATTTACAGGAGAAAGGAGCATCATGCTCCAGAATCAAAGAAGAGGAAACGTACTTGGACAGACAAAGGTGGCAAGCGCTCTTTCACTGCACCCGGTAAACTGGAGACGGATGAAGATGATGAATGTGGACAAATTTTAATTTCCAAAGTAATAGCTTTCTTTTTGTAGACATGTTAACAAAAATGGTCCAACAACTGTGGCAGCCGCTCATGTCTTTATTTTTCAGTGAAATAACAAAATCAGTATCTATAGTAAATGTAAGCATGATTTTTCCATGCATGTGCTATAACTCCATAGGTCCATGGAGGTAATATGGTATAGAAGCCATTCATTATTACCGAACTGGGTTTTGAGATATGGGTGTTAAAAGAGGGCATCACAGCAATAGACTTGTTTGGGAAGTCAGTGAAGCAGATTATATAAATGTTCTAGAAACTGGAAAAGAAAGTCTAGAATCTTCTGGAGCTTTCTCAAATGTTCCATTGTGATGGGGATACATTCCAGCTCAGAATGATATACATGGGTGATGGTGAGACATGAATCAGTATACATTTGGAAACCGATTAGGGAGAATCGATGAAAAGTGGTAGAAGGTGAAATAATTTTAGTGTTAAGTAATACTAACATTTAACAGAATTCTGAAAGATAAAAAAGGAGATTATGCAAGTGAATTTAAAAGAAGGTAACAGAGAGAACAGTGAAGAAATTAAACATACAAATGGCAAAAAGCAAGTTTAGCAAAAAAATAGATTCAGAGAAAATAAATAAACAAGAATAAATTAAAGGATCCAGTGAGACACTACACTTGTAAACATAAGAAACAGCTGAAGAAACAATGAACTAAGCAGAGTTACAATGAGAAGCTCGTCAGAGACAATAATTGCAAGTACATGAAAAAAACATGAGAAGTGTGAAGCAAAGATTACAGTTTGAACTCACTGAAGACTACAAAAAATAAAAACAAGTTCTCATTGGTAAAATCAGTCAATTGTATCAGTTCTGGGGTCATGGGCATATCCAACGAGGGGCAAGAGGGGGGGAGGGGAGCAGTTTACATAAATTAATCTTAATTAACTACATAGTTCGTCCTTAGATTAAGTGGTTGGATTACTATGTCAATCAATAATAACAATAGTTTCATCAATAGATTTGAGTTTCATTTTGTAAGAAATCATCATGTTTCAGTCCCCCACCCCATTTCCTCGAAACCAATACGAGCTCTCCCTTCCCCCTCCCCCCCGTTCTGATCCTGGATACGCCCTTGTCTGTGGTTGCAAGAAATTCGGTGTAAGAACACTAGGAATATGTCGTACAAGTGGAAAAGTTCTAATTAGCACCAGTGGAAGTGCCTCCACAAGAATAATTTCATTACATAACTGGAGAGACTACAGAACTAAAACATTTTCTACAAAATACGAGAGTGTACAATGCTTGCTTTCAAATGGCAACATTTGGTGCTATTTCCAGTGAAGAAGATCGATTCAATCTCATTATTTTCAATTAAAGGACAAATGTATCATAAATTGTAGTAAACGGTACCATTTCCAAATGAATCTCTCAAGTTTCGGCAGACAATCAACATTGTGCAAATATAAGTTGATTGAGATGGTAAATCATTGAAGATCTGCAGAGGATTGATATAATTACAACAAATTGATTCATGTATTCAAATCAGCACAGAATTGAATGGTACAAGGGTTGCTATTAATATTTCTGGCCTTGGCAACAATAAGTGTTGCCAGGTTACATCCGACATTTCCATAGGAAAAATTAACATTGTTGAACATATCCTTATCCATAACGATGTGTCATTTGAGTGTGATTTGTTGTTTACAGTAACTTTAAAAATTCATCTCGAGCAAAAAATGGAATTAACTCGTGAACACTTTCGTGCGATTATTTTTCACAACTTTCCACATGGATTATCAAGATGAGTGCATCGATGAACTTAATTCTTTATACGGTGATAAAGCACCATAATATAGCACTGTAAAAAACTGGAATAACAAATTCAACCATGGCCGAAGTTCACTTCAGGACGAATTCTGTCAGGGTCTTCCAAAATTGGTTGTTGTGCCAGAAAACATCAATGCTGTGCGTGAACTGATAAAGCAAGATTGTCATGTGACATACTGTGAGATTGAAGCATCTTTGCGCATTAGTATGAAAAGCATCAATAAAATATTGCATGATCATTTGGCCATAAAAAAGATTTGTTCGCATTGGATCCCACATAATCTAACAAACCCTCAAAAGGAAGCTCGTGTAGATTTGCGCAATGAAGTGTTAAAAAAAATACGTTCAAGGTGCATCAAAGGCTGTGTATAACATCTACACAGGTGATGAATGATGGATCTAAGCATTTGAGCCCAAAACAAAACAGCAATCGACTGTATGGGTCTTCCAAGACCAGCTAAATCCGTCAAAAGTTGTTAGAGGAAGAAGCACATCGAAGCAAATGGTTGCCTGTTTTGTCGCCATTACCAGTCACCTGGGGACAGTGGCATTAGAGCAACATAGCACGGTTAACTCTGAATGGTACATGACCATTTGTTTACCAGAAGTCTTTGGAGAAATTTGGAAAAAGTCGAAGAAGAGGCGAATAATTCTTCATCACAACAATGCGAACTGTCACACATCAGCTCGAACAAAGGAATTTTTGACCAGTCAAAACATAGAATTGATGGTACAGCCCTGATTTGGCACCCAATGACTTCTTTTTATTCCCTCAGATGAAAAAAAAATTGCGTGGTCAACGATTTTCGACACCCGAAGAAGCGGTTGATGCACGTTCTGGAGCTACCTCCATCGGAGTGGACAAAGTGCTTCGAGAATTGGTTCAAACACATGCAAAAGTTTATTGATCTTCATGGAGAATATTTTGAGAAACAATAAAACCAATCTTGATCATAAATATTTGTTTTTTCATTATCAGGACAGAAATATAAATAGCAACCCTCGTATCTGCTGAATATAATGTTGTAATTTGAGCCAACAAAAGACCAGCTGGAAAACACGAATGTCGATTCAGTACACCTCAAGGCAATGAAATTTACATCGTAATTGTGGACAGTGAGCACAAGTCATGATATAGTTATTAAAAAAAGAGAATGATTACAACATATCATAGAAATACATCATTCTAATCAACCCAAACACAGATACAAACAGAAAAGTAATTTCAAAGAAATTTTATGAATATTGCATATATAAAATCTTCTATGTCCTGTACTTGAAGAGCTCTAAATAGTTGCACCCCCACCCTAGAACAGAAAATATATATTCTGATCTCCTCTTCATCGATGAAATGTTCCTAGTTTACAAGCTTCAAAATTTTTGTACATATTCGGTTTCGAGTCAACAAAGCACATAATGTGCAAACTTCAAGACTGAAACCTATTCCAGCTAATTAAAAGCTGGAGCCCTGTGATGGGCAGATAGTCTCACTTTGGGTACAAAACTCTAAAAATCTAACTTTTATTTTTAAACTTATGCTTGCATTTCAATAATAAAGAGTATATTTTTATCAATTTCTTTAATTTCCTGCACATACATAAATGATTATACATAACTCCAACAAGTTGTTTAAACACTATAAATAAAAGATTTCACAAAGAATAAAGATATTTTCTTGAATACATTCAATCTGATATTATCAACTTATACTAGGAATGATTCTTATAAAATAACAAGGTATTAAATTTCTGATTAAGTTATTTATAAAGTTTGTGAAATATAGAAGAAAAATTATAATTTTTTTATAACAATATAAAATCAATATCATTATAAAATATAAATATATTATAAAGAATTTTGATTATAACTGTAAAAATTGTTTATTATATCATTACACATTTATAGAGAGATTATTAAAAAGGAAAAGCCCACTGATTTAACAAACAGCAGACGTTAGCATTTCCCACAAAACATTGAGAACAAAACCATATAACACTTTCAAAAGTCTTTGTTTTATGGACGAGATAGACAAGAACAGTAATGAGCATTTATTCAATTATTTACAAAGAGATTGAATACAAGGCAACACATGTAAACCCTGTTCACAGGATTTATTATTTAAAAAATAACAATGAATTTTATTTTATTACACATATACTTATTAAAATCCAGTCATTTTTTAAATGCACCACATGTAAAAATTTAGCCATTGATATAAATATATATATAATGGATGTAAAAAATAACTTCATATAAGCAGCATTAATTTTTTCCCTCTGAGAGGTAAAACAAATGTCATCAGGTAACATTGTAAGCATTTGGTTAAACCATCACTTGCATAGCACTACACTTTGCTGCATAATAATGACTATTTTAAAAAATTATTACAGAGTAATAAATTAAACATTTTAAAAATGAAAGTTTGAAAGTTTTACATAAGTAAAATGCTGACTTTACGGCAGACATTAATATTATGTAACTTTTTGTTATTTAATATAAACAGCACTGTAGTGGAGAAACTATTATTATCCATAAAAACATGCATGAAAGTTAAAAATCTACTATTGACAACTAGATGTTGCACCAACTATTTCCATGATGCAGTCATCAACAGTAAGTACTACATATTTCAGTGAACTACATTTCAGCTACTTCAAATTAGGCAAGCACTGACAGAGTACAATAACTCAACACTCGTTAGTTTGTACGAATCAAAGCGCATAATGAAAATAGGCCTTCCTTAATAATTTGTACAAATAGTAAAATGGCTGCCGTTTAACTTCATATTAAGGCCAGTAAGAAGGCATATAATGAAAACATGATCCCCATAAATTCTCACCCTCCTGTGTCTATGCTACAAGACTTACATGTAAGACAATATTTGAAGTTATATTTTACAAGCATAAATAAAGTTCATTCGTTCACAAAAGATAACACAAATAACTTTCAGTCAAAAAGTTACAATGAAGTATTTTATCACTAATTGTACCATTTTTCACTGGAAAAATTCACTTCATAAAATATCTTGGTACTAGCTACATTTACTGATATTTCAAACTGTTTCAATTAGAAGCATAACTAACATTTATTTTATGGGTAAACATCGTACCATTACAGTACACGATATTGTTAAGTTTTAAAAACCTTTCTCAATCTAAAACCTGATCCCTTAGCTATCACTGGATTTAACTGTGGACAATTTGTTTCCTGTCATTGCTACAGTGGCCTACATTCCCTGCTGACAACCTTGAGTATGTTCTCGCTACAAGAAAACGTTCAAATATTTGCACACAATCTCAATTTCCAGTTCCATCATCATAACAGAACAGTTTTCACAATTGCCACTAGCAACAACTCATGTAATTGAATATATAACTCATTCAAAGAACACATGCATTCATCCATTGCCAAACATCCTCACCTAACATATTTAATGACTTTCAAAAAGCTATAGTGTTAAAATTATGGAAAATTCTGAGAAGAGGAGAATGTATGAATCTTACAAGCTATCCAGAAATGGTTACTATTAGAACTACACAATGTGCACTTACATGAAAGATTGACAACTTTTACACCCCACTACCATCCTAATGAGGTTTCATCTAGTTTACCACCAGTAGGCAACAATTCCTGCCATGAATATAGGTATTGCTTTAAACTCATTTCAAGCAATGGTAGGCAAATGCAATTATTAACAAATGGGGGATAACTACAAATGGAATGTAAATGTTAGATAGGCGACAAAACTATTCCCTGCGAAGCAAAGGATAACAATAATGGCATCAAACCAAAAAATAGAGTTCAGTAGTCATTGTTATTTGAACTTTAAGCTATTGGTGATGTAAAAATGACGGAGCACTGTAACTTTATAACTCATAAAAATCAGAGTGCAAATTCATATAAGGATACTAAAAAATTTCAACATTAAACATGAAAAAAATTGGAGAACATTTGCAGAATTCAAGAAAGAAAAATGCTGAGAAGTTGAACATACTGATATTGATAGGAAAACCATTCAAAAAGTTCTCTTTAATTTCAACATGGTAAGTCTGTGTAATCACTATCAAGTGCTGACACATCAATTGTTGTGTAGGAAAACTGATGTAATCACTTGTGTAATATTTAAAAAAAAAAAAGAAAAAAAATACTAAACCCTTTCCAGATCTCCTAACCTTGGAGACTGCTACGAAAAGAGTTTGGAAAATTTAAATGTATAAAAATTAAACAACCTTACACCTGCAAGTACTTCATAATTTTGCTACACCAGTAACGTCCATAAAACCAGTGGCATTAGAAACAATCTTATTTGGTAATGGTGGTTGAAGTTGTTGCCAGATATCATTGCTAGTGAAAACTACTCGAGACATATTCCAGATCGAAGGTAATTTGTTTTTTTAAAACACTAATGTAAAAACAAAAAATGAATGGTTAGCAACAATGTACTGAAAATATAAGGGTTCAAATCTAAACATTATTAGAGAGTTTATTCCACGCAATGCCCTCTGAAATAACTCAAGTTCAACAGGGTACATTATCAGCACAAACAGCAGAAACTATTCCTGGGGTGAAAATTAAAGAAAATAACAGTAACCATTCACATAAAATTTAGAATACGTATTTTTCACATTCAGACCAAAACCTGCCATTTTATTTTATCAATAATTCAACTCAGGTTACATGATTTCATTTGCAAACAGTGTCGAGCAGAACCAAA
Source organism: Vandiemenella viatica (assembly GCA_031002005.1). Taxonomy (NCBI): domain Eukaryota; kingdom Metazoa; phylum Arthropoda; class Insecta; order Orthoptera; family Morabidae; genus Vandiemenella; species Vandiemenella viatica. Next base: position 15,318,312 of record CM061920.1, on the reverse strand, counting down.
GAAAACAAAATTCACTGTATCAGTAAGAAATTGCTGCACATGTTTTTTTAAAAAAAAAACTAGAAAAATAACAGCAAGGCAGTAGTGAATATAGGACAATGATAAGGAATATCACAATTTGTAAAGATAATTAATCTGAGGTCAAAACGAAAGGTTTATAAATGAAACAATTACAATATGAAATGTTTCCAAACCTTTAAACATCACTATTGGTAATATCTTTTGGGAATCTTTTTGCCTATTTAAGTTTACACATTCTTATTAGCTTCTCAAAAACTTCCCTAAATGTGTAATATAACCTCGCTAATGATTTTAATAATGGGACGTATTAGTCGTTTTGTGCATTACTTGCAAATACTGTAATAGATATAGCTAACTGCAAACATTGACAGTGAAAATGCTGTTAGATAATGAAAATTAGGAATGAAAGGGAAAGTAAATACACTATTTACAACAGATGAAGGCACAAAAGTCATGATGAACAAATAAACATGAACACACTTTACAATATTTATGTATAAACCTTAATCACATTTAGAGGTAAGAGACAGCAAAAGGTTCAGATGTGTACACATAAACTCAGTATGACATATTTAACTGTTATTCCTACTAATTAATGACTCTTGTACATTTATGTCATTTAACATAAAAGCCAATTTTACATCATTCCACTTTCTACAGATGGAATGAGAATAACGTATGTATCAAAACTTCGTTTATAGACAGCTAATGGTTTTGATTAACATACATAAACTAAAATCAAGACATACTCAGAATACAAATTCAAGACATTAACAGCAATGGAAAGAAAGAGTTCAATGTTGACCATTTCTCTGAAATGATCTGTTCATTTCTCCATTATACAAACAAGCATATGTAATGTAGCATATTTCTTATAGTAAGTACAACATTATGTCAATGTACAGTAAACAAGTCATAACTACTACTTGTTGTATAGATAAAAAAATCTAAATTCCATGTAAAAAAGTTTGTGAGATACAATCTTAATTCAAAACTCATTAATCAAACTTTCATGTGTTCAGAAACATACATTACACTACTTTATTACTCTATTATTGTTGCAATGCTCAACCTTCACACTTGTTAACAGACAAATGAAGAATACAAGTGTCTGCTATACAACATACTACAGAAAACCATTGTTGGTACAATGTAACAGGGGTGATTAATAACAAAACTGCTAACTGAAGCCAGCTATATAATCAATATATGAACTGAGACTCAATCTTCTGAAGAAATTATTATTTTGACAATTTTAGAACTGTAAATACTGAAAATGAAAAGTGGATGAACTACATGCCTCATTACTGAAAAAATTGATATCATTATTTGTACATACAAATAACTTTCCTTATATTAATAAGAAATATGTATATTTTGTAGTTACCACTGCAAACAAACATTTTAAGAATGACAGAAAAATATAAAATTTAAATCTGCAATTCACAAATACCAGTACACACAAATATAAATGACTTATTATTAAAAGCAATTAACTAAAACATTTAGTTTATTTTACTTCTGTTCAAAATTGTATTTGGTAGAAAGATGCAGGTTATAATTGCTTTCAGAAAAACAGCAGAATTTCCAAATCCACTAGAAGGTGGCTCACTTTTGACGTACAATGTAATTTGTGATGAATCGTGATACATCACTATACTTGTGAAACGAATGGCATGCAAAAAGAGAATCCTCACTCGTGAAAGTAAAAACCCATTTCTCATGATCACCTTTTGGGATGCTGAAGGTTTCATGCATGTAAATTTCCTGCCTGAATGACAAACGCTCTATGTTCCATCATACTGTGAACTCTTGGGCAGCATTAGAGAGGCCTATCAGTCCACAACATGTAAGATTATAATGAACTGGCTCCACATGGTTGCTGAAAAACAAGAGAAATTGAAAGAACTACATTTTCTAGCTTTGGATTATGCTCCTGTAGTTTATTTTTGGATAATGGTGATAATTAAATTGCACTGAAAATATGATATGATAGTGAAAATCTCCCATCGCTTACCACAGATGAAATCAGGAAGGCCAGACGAACACAAAAAAACATGATTAAGGTTACAAACCAAAATACTGTGAAGTGTGTGTGTGTGTGTACATCTCACCCTCCTGCCTTAATCTGTGGTATGTGATGGATGATTTTTCCTATCCTATCTTATTTTGTAGTCTAGTTTTGACTTCTTATGACTATACTTTGTTTTGAATCCTAAAGAAGATTTAGGTGGAAAGAAACTTACCAATGATGAACTGGTAAAATACTTAGTGCACTGTTGGCTACGTGTATATTGAACATATATATAAAAATGGAATTAAAAAATGCTGGTGCCATGGAAAAAAATATGTAGACAATAGTGGAGGCCATATGGAAAACTATTTTTGTATTTGTTTTTCTAACATTAATTTAATGAAGATTGTTTAAAAGTAAGTATCAGTCATGTCTGATTGACACTCTTATTTTGGCACTTTAGGGGATTTCATATTCAACAGCAAAGTTGGAAAACAAACGAGCCATTCTTGCAAGTGTTAAAATTTTAACAGAACTAATTATTATTTTATACATAAGAAAGGTGATAGAATATACTGAACATGATATTTTCATGATTAATTCTAAATGTGATATGAGAACTAATTCTTTAGAATAACAATTAGCCATATTTACTGCCTGATGAGGCTTATCTTTCTTCTATAAAAATGATTAATGATTTAAATAAATATAATATATAATTTCACCCAAAGAAAACAAAGTTCAATTAAACAAAGAAGATAAGTAAAGAATAAGGCTTTCCCATTGTGTAAAAAACTCCTGAGGCCTTCCAATAGGGAAACATGTCATCAGAACCCCCAGTGGGAGGCTGGAGAAGTTTTTATACTGGGATAAAGTAAATTAATATTTAAAATATATATATATATATATATATATATATATATATATATATATATATATGTGCTGGTATTAGTTGCTTTTGTGTGCAGAAATTCAATCAGTAAAGAATTAAATCATCATTTAGTATGACAGAGTTTTCTGTAATCTTTAAAAAGAACCATCTCTTTTTCTTCATTCAAAATCTGCAACAGAATTCTAGTAATATTAAAACAAACAAAAAATTCAACATGTTCAAATATATTAAATAATTAACAAACAGTTCTTCATAGCATGAAAAACATAACGAGAAATGTTTGAACATGGAAAATGTTTATCACTTCATACAAACTTAAGTATAAATGTTGCTAACAGCACGAAATAACTCACAAAGCAACAGAGTTATAAAATGAAAACTCCAAAACACAACAAGAGAATACTGAGAAGTCATTCAAACCTGCAGACATGAAACACTGCACTTTATATATGAAAACTATTTTAATGATCACTCTGTGGATCAATACAGTGTACATTATTTAGTACTTTGTATCCTAAGATTATAATTAAGAAATAGAGAGCAAATTGTTGTATTACTTAAACGTGTTATATCTATGTAGCAAGAAAACACAAACCACTCTTTTCGCATAGTTACAAAACATCCAGTCATCTGTGTACATGTTCTCTAACAAAAACTTTTATATCAAAAAACAATACTAGTTATGAAATTAGAAAAATGACTATATGTAAGTATTTATGGAAAAAAGTGTATCCCATTCAACAACACTAATCTGAGTATCACAAATATTAACAACAATAATGAAAGGGAAAATGACCTTTGTTTGTTACTGGCACTGGGCATACAATTACAAGTATTCGTTGTGTGCTTATTACTGTGAAAAAAACATATCCATTACATTAATGTGTAATGTATCTGTGCACCACTTACAATCTAATTCCAGTGAAACACACCAGAATACTCGCTAGCAACTCACACTAAGTGAAAACAAACTGGCATTTCTAAAGACGAACAAGCACAAAGGTTATTTCATTATTAATTTTTAACTCAGAAATAAAAAAATCTTAACTCCTTTCTCAAGCCAGAAACTGATCATTCAGGTAAGCTATCTTTCACAGATTTTTATACTTCCTAATGAAACACTGTGATAACTATATTACAATGAGAAAATGTTTTGCACGCTTTAAGTTATGAGAAAAGATAACTTGAATATAAACAAACAAAAAAAGTCAATAGACATAGTGAAGCATTTGTAATGCTTTACCTAAAATATATTTTTAATATATAAACTATATAACATTTTCAATTTGGATTATAGTACAATAATACAAACATAAAGCTGATCGCTATCACAAACTTCTCAGAAATGTGACAGAGTAGAAAAGTAATATTGGGTTAGCAAAATGGTATTGCTACCTACTGAATGTCTGGAATGGACTTTAGACTCAAAGGAGTTGCACCTATTAACTGAAACAGAGCAAGATTAGCACACTGTCTTATTCTATAAGTCATAACTTATTCTATAAGTCATAAATGGCAATTTCTTCACCGATAAACAAAGCTAATCACATTACATGAACTTTTTCTAGCTTATCCTTTTTTATCACAGATACTTGTTTCAATGCTCAATAGTCTTTGGTCTGACTAGAATATTGTCTGCATCAACAGCATCGGCATTTCCAGCACTCAGCGACAGGTCATATCAGTCAATTTTTCGTACTGCTGGGTCACATAGATCCTCCATGCCCCCTTTTCTGAAAATTGACACAGATTGAAACGTGATAAACAGATAATTTATCTTTTCAAACATTGTCCTTAATTTTTAACAAAATAAACAACAAAATGTAAAGAAACAATATACTAACACCTTGAAATTCTCAGAAATGTTATTTGTTATAATTATTAATTTCAATGGAGTTAATGCTCTGGTGGCAATTCCCCAAGTCATATCATTACCCATTTTTATATTTTTCATTTTTTTTTAATTGAAGAGTTAAATTCCTTCCCCCACTTTTACTTTTCCGATTTACAAATTCTGATTTTAAATTCCTTAAGTGTCTTTGGTAAATTATTCATCACTTCATTTGGTAATTGGTTCCAATCTTTGACACCTTTACCAACGAAAGAAAATTTTTCCACTCCCTTACGCATGAAATTGAGCGCCAGCTTGTGCCATGTTCCCCTTCCGTGCACTATTCCTAATGCTTTGACCAATATCCCTCCAAGCCCCATCACCAACATATGCCCTGTACATTCCCAGCACTCTCTTCACCCTCCTCCTTTCCTCCAATGACTGCCAATCCAGCTATTTGTCCCATTTCCTAACATTAATCTACAATCTGCTGTTACAATCAACAACATCAAGTTAGAAAGGCAGGTCAGTTATAGTACTGACAGCAAAGGCAGGCAACTTATCACTAATATTATTCAGTGATAATAATATTACAGAGCAATAATGACTTTGTTCACGAGATGTTGTCTATGGAGCTTTCACTACATGCTATACCTAGTAACATCTGAACCACAAAACAATTAATTATAAATCTTTGCCCTGACATAGTCTTTAATACAATTCCAAAACTTTGTGTAATTGTCGAGACTGGAAAATTAACACTATGCAAAATTTTAAAGTGCAAGCGCAGATCTCTTAAGTCATTTTACAGAATGAGTTACATAATCATGCTGAATGAGTTTAAAACTACGGTGTTTTTCTTGCCACGTGGAGTAATTTTTAAGAGATAGATAGCACAGAACTGAGGTTAGAATAAAGGTAGGAGACATGGGAGTGGTGTACTTAAAAAACTGTTACGCATTATTTTAATGAACATCATGTTGTCTTTTAAAATGAGATGTTAGTTTCTTTGCATATAACATAATGCTGCACAGCGGAATCAAAGTCCAGCTATATGTAGATTTGGAAAGCGGATTCGCAAGGGCAGGTCAGCAAGGATTGAAGATCAAAAGCTGAAAGCACATTACATAAGGAAACAGAAAACTACAGGTTTTCTACAATTATATGGAGGAGGGGGGAATGGATGTCAATGATAAAAACTTAAAAATCTTGACATGTCATTATAAAATAAGCTCAGTTGTCGATGACACACTGATAAAATTGTAGGAAAATGTCAAAATCCTGCATACAAAGGAAGTAAGGAAATGAGATCTCTGAACCTTGAATATAAAGGGACGGGATGTAACACATATTGTGTGTATCAAATACAAGAGTTTTGGAAGAGGTAAAATGAAGGACAATAAGGTTTAAGTCTTTATATGAGGGCAAATCAAAAAGTAAGTTACACTTCCAAGTTATAACCATATATGAAACCACCTACACATAGGCAACACGGCTATGACAACATACAATTGAAGTTCACTTTCCACACAGTTCACAAGAGACTGCAAACATTTCTCGGAAAGGTCAACCAACTTTTTGATTCCGGATGCTTAGAAATCACCTCAATGCTATGTAACCACTTGGAGACAGCTGCTTTCAGCTCCTCATCATTTTGGAATTGTCATCCACCGAGATCCTATTTCAGTTTACCGAACACATGATAACCGCATGGCGCTAAGTCTGGACTGTATGGAGGATGTTGCCATATCTCCCACTTGAATCGCTGAATCGGGAATAGTTTTCAAACACTTTTACGGCGCAGACAGTCTTGGATAGTTCCCAATCAGTTTTTAAGCAGGTAGTTTTGAAGTAGCAGTTTTAAGCAGGTAGTTTTGAAGTAGCAGTACGCGTTGCACCGCGAGGGTAAATTTCAAAATGTAACTACTGAAAGTTCAACTATCTCACCTCGGAACAAGTTCGTGGACTTACTCATTCACTTTAAGGAAACTTTAAGCTAAAATCAGTGAAAGAACTTTTTTACGATAGTTTAAGAAGTCAACAGAAGCAGTGTTTGAGAACTATCGTGAAGCTCACTCTAATTTTGGGGTTGCAAATAGAAAATATGTTTGCAAGAGTGAATGCTTCATCAGTGTTGTGCCTTGGAGGATAACCTGCATCTTCTTATGTGATTTCAAAGTTTGATATTGCCTTAAATGTTTCAATAGTGTAATCTGATACCAGTGAACTTCAGCAAACTTTCAGAATGTATTTCAAATTCGTAACTACAAGTGACTTTCTTTAATTTATGTATGACCTGTTAGCTATTACAGGGTAAACTAATAGCTTGGTGGCCAGTTTAAAGAACTACAGCATCTTCGAGAAAAGATATCAGTTTACAGGCAACACGATCAAGTTAATGCGAATGTTGTATAACCCCAATGTACATTTATGCATTACACGATATTTCTCAGTTTCATTAGGTAACTATAGACAATTAGAAATAAGAATGGAATAAATGACATTTTGCAAGTACATTCTTGACAAAAAACCTCAAAGCACTTAAGTACCCACACAACTTCTCACTACTGGTGCAGAACACACCGTGGAAAGGGATAACACATTAATTTTATTGGAATATATCCCTACTTTCTTGTTAGTAGTAGTAAATAGATTTTTTTTACTTATGGCTTTACGCCTCGTCGACATCGAGGTCATTAGAGGCGGGATGAGACTGGGGACAAGAACGGGAAGGAATTTGACCTTTTAAAGGAAGCATCCCGGCATTAACCTGAAGTTATTTGGGGAAACCATGGAAAACCCAAATCTGGATGCGCGGATGGGGATTCGAACCGCCGTCCTCCCGAAAGCGAGGCCAGAGCACTAACCACTCACCCACCACGCTCGGTGGATAAATAAACACCATGTTAGATTCTGGATTTTTTCCAACACTTTTATTACATCGAGAATTTCATATAGACGGTTCAATATATTTTTGAGGTAAGAACAGAATTTCTAGTGGAACCAGTGCATGCAGGCCGGCCTTAAGCAGGTATGCACCGCATGCGGGTGGCACGTCCAGGGGGGCAGCAAATTGAGTGATCGTCTGTCACCGCCCTGATAGTTTCCATTCCATTGTCACCGCCGGGACACTACCTCCACTACACTGGAGTGGCAACAATGGGGGCGGCAAGATAATGTTCGAAGGGGTGGCAATCTTTTGCCCCAGTTCGGAAAATTCTTAAATTGGCACTGCCTGTAGTTAAACGGGGGGGGGGGGGGCATAAATGGTATTGCACAAAGGCGTTCAAAACAATAAGCGGCAGAGCGCATGTGTTATGTTTTTGTTACTGACCTGTGTTTGTCTTCATTCTTCCAACTGCTCACAGCAATATGAGGTGGTGGCAGAAATGAGCGCAAGGACTGTACAAGCTGAATTGTGTCCACCAATGCTGTAAAATATAGCACAAATTAAATGTACTTTTATTTTTAATCAGGTAACCATGATAATAAGATTTTAAAATTACACTCAATTTCAAACCATACTATCAGAATCCTTTCAGGCAAAACATTACATTTAATAAGATTCAGTAAAATAGAAGGGTTATGCAAGGTTAACAGATAGGACAACTTTTTCTTCAAATGTAATAATTTTTTTATCTTAATTGCTTTTTTTTTTTGCTTATTGCTTTACACCTCATTTACATAGAGGACATTAGAGGTGGGAAAGAATTGGGGGTGGCAAGGAACAGGAAGGAATTCGGCCATGGCCTTTTGAAGGACACATTCGCCTTGACTGATTTGGGGAAACCATGGATAACCCATACCTTGACGTCCTTACGGGAATTTGAATCTTAATTGTCTATTAAAAATTATCTTGGTACTTACTTTTCTGCAGGGCCTCTGACTGTTTTCCATATGGTTTGCACATGGCTGGACGAATGCAGGTCTTCATACGAGACATATTTTTCATTATCTCAGAGAATGCTCTTACTATCTTCTCCTGGCCTACTGTAAAACAAAATAATGGTGAAACTAAGGAAAAAGGAAGAGGCTTATGGGTGATATAAATAATAAAGGATAAAAATAATAATTCCTCTATTATTTATAAAACAAAACAGTAATTTATGGGAAATGTGTTTTTTAATTTATATGATTTTCAAATCAACACAAAAAAAAAGACCAACATAATTGAAAGATGGAAAGTTGTTGACAAGCTATGACACTGATCTCTGTACACTTAATGGTAAAAATCTTTTTTAATGTAGCCAGCTCATCAACAAAAATTGAGGTACATAACAACAACAAAAGAGATATAATTTTAATGCAAATTACTTATCTCAAGAATAATTTACTTTCATGTTCCAACTACACTTTTCACAATTTCTATGGGAACAATAAAAAATTGCATACATGGAAGACAGACCAACTGAGTAGTAACTATCTTTCTGTTATGGTTTTACAACTTATCAGCATACAAATCATTAGAGGAAGGAATTATTTAGGGGAAGCAATTTGGTGATGGTTTTTAGAAGGAACCAACCTGAGATTTGCCTGGAGTGACTCTGGAAAACTATGGAAAAATAGTATCTGGATGACGAGATCAGGATTTGAACTTGCGATCACCCAAACCATGGGACAGAAAATTTGCTGCTCACACACCATTTGGAATTTGCACAGGAGTCAGTCAAGGAGATGGATTATCACCTATTTTATTCAAGATGGCATTGGACAAAGTTATCAAACAATGGGGAAAATAGGTCAATGGAATACAGTTAGGAAGAATGCTTGATACCAAAACAATCACAAGATGCCTGTAAAAGCAGGCATATCTTTCACTCATAATACTATATAACTGACTACAACTCCAGCATTGCCTGGTCCCAAGCCCTTAATGAGAAAGAAGGACGTCTGGTCCCTTGGTTGATGACCACAAGACAGAAGGCTGTAACAGGATCTGTATCACATGTTAGTGGTGGCTGTGTGGTTGGCTTCAAAAGGCATCTGTCCTCACACAGGATGGTCTGTTAAGAGCCAGCTGGCAACTTAGTCGCCGAGATAACATATCTCAGAACTAATTAAAATGCTTCACACAAAAATTAAATTTAACCAAGAGATGACGAAACAAAGCAAATGAATTAACCTTCTACCCCAGGTCCCAGTCAATGTACTGGATTCTCCTGGTCATCAGATTCTGGCGTACCAGAAACATCAGAAGGATCATAGCTTCTTGTAAACTCTACATAAACCACTACATTGGAACACTCAATGCAAATATATTTGTAAGAACCGGGTGGCCACAAGGTAATGATTTAAAAATTCCCTGATATTTCCAGGTTCTCCAGAAAAATTTTCCCTAATTTTCCAATTTAGAAAGTTTATTTAGATGATTAAGATATTTAAAGTTTTAATTAGATTTTAAGTGTAAATAATTAAATCTGGTATAAAACTCACAAAATTCGAAAAAGAAACATGTTTAAGAATGTTTATTTGAATATTTTATAACTAATTTAATAATCTTATGAAGATTAATTAAAAATGACAAGCACAAAAATAAGATAATGACTATAAATGAATGCAATTTTTCTTGGCGTTGTTTATTTATTAATGTTTCTTGGGAAACAAACCGAGTATTATTATTATTGATGCACAATATTTCGGTGACATAAAAAGATAATGACTAGTATGAACTAGAACAAATTAATAATCTTTCAGTATTTGGTAGATAAAATAATTGACGATTTTTAAATTATTCATCAGTAACCTGACTCAGTCAAAAGCTTAGCATTTTTATGCCTTTTTTCATTTGCTACACTTTTCTTTTCAAATCTTCTGGTTCAGTTATTGTAGCTTCTTTTGTTCCATCTTCAATTTCTTCTGTTGCCCAGTTAATACTTTGGCGCAAGTTTCCGCAAGTCTACACAAGATAGCATGAACACAAGTTTGCATAAACTGTGCAATTGTGTAGGCTCATCTTTCATGGTTGCTTGTGTGTGCCGTTCACCTTGGCAGCAGTTTATTTTGTGCGAGCATGATGTTTATACTGTTGCATCGATTTGCATTTGAAAGAGCTCTGAATGACACAAAAGTTTATAAATCCTACCTATTTAGACCTCTGGTTAGTATTTACGTGACCATACGTATTATTTTATCCCTGCTTTAATTTGCTTTATATCATTGATACAAAAAAGTTATAAAGCCGTATAATTATCGCTATTCACATTTTTGCTGGCATTGGTATCTTGAATCTAGGCTTTTGTTTTGATATTAAAGGTTCAATTTTTCTCAAAAGAAGTTCAAAACTAGCTTGTGACATTCTACAGAACTTTGAAAACTCTCCACAAATTCAATTTTTTGTTGAACATCTGTTTCACTCTTTGCTTGAATGTGTAAAACTGTTTATTAAAAAATAAAAACAAGCACCTTTATAACCTTACTACTCTATGATTGCTGTTTTATTCAGTAACAAATATAACTTCTGAGTTTACATGTAGAGTAGTACTATAATTCTGATTTAGATGTCATCCAATTTTTTTTTTCTTAATATAATTTATAATGCCGAATTCCAGAGAGAGTGTAAACAGCAGTTTGTGTCAGCGCTCGTGTACAAACATCTTGTCGTCGTATCTCGACGAGATGAAAGTTGCTAGTGTAAATGCTGCATTTGTTGGCTATTTTATGTCGAAAATATATAGGCCTAAGCTGAATTATTTAATGCAAAAGTCATTATTAAAATAAATTATAAAAAATTTCCTAATTTTGGGTTGTTGCAATTAAAATTCCCAGATAATTTTTGAAATTACATGGATTCCCTGATATTTCAAGGTTGCTTTAAAGTTCCTGATAATTTCCGATATTCCAGGTTTTCCAGATTTGTGGCCACCCTGAAGAATAGGCAAACTTAAACAACTCACAAACACACTACACATCAAGATCAACACAATACAGGTGATCTACTTCAAGGATAAGAACCATTTCAACACAGAAAATTGTAGGACTTACACAAGCAAACCTGCAGTTAGAAGAGGAACACTTACAATGTTTGGTACAGGATTTGCTGTCTACAAATCAGTCATAAATAATGTCATCTCCATGCTCTCTAAATTGGGGAACATAGGATACACAATAATCATGCATGCACACACACACACACACACACACACACAGACACACACACACACAGACACACACACACACACACACAATTAATCAAAACAGAAAGAAGCCATAAGAAGATTTTTGCAAAGTCACAAACAAAATACCTGTAAGACATACAAAAATTCTATTATGGGACTTCAATGCACAGTTAGGCAAAGAGAAAAAATGTATACAAATCGCAGCACATAATTGTCCAACAAAAATGGAGAATACCTTATAAAGTAATGTTTAAAACTTTGACTCAAAAATCATGTCTACACAATTTCAAAAACCCCTGACAGAAGCTTGCAACTTGAATATTGCCCAATAACTTAAGGGGAGATTTCCAGATATATCATACAGCAATATCAAGCAAAATCAGAAGAGAAATTTTCAATGTGAAAACATATACAGGAAACTTTGAATCACATCATAACTAAGGATTAGGCCAATCCGAAGAAATAGGAAAACAACAAAGATGACTTTAACCAGGAGACCAGATCCTGAATGTCTCCAGGTATACAGAGGCAATGCCATTAAAGAATTAAATCAAAATGAAACAGAAAATTGCAAACACCTCACTAATGTAGTCCAGAAGGCAATTTACAGAAGACAACCTCCTACAAAATGCAAATATAAATGGTGGGACATGATTTGCGGTGAGGGAGGAAATTGACAAAGGATCCTGGCATTGACTAAATTCAACAGTAAAAGGACAGCAGAAATATGACAGCAATTTCACACAGTCCAGAAACAAACCCATAAGGAAATTAGAAAAGAAGAATGTATACACTTTGACCACCGCTGAAACATTCTATCACTCTTATTATGCACTATCTGACATCAATGTCATCCTAAGAAACAGTAACGCAATACGGGCTTGCCAGTATTGCATTACTGTTTCCTGGCCAAATTTATTGTCAAAGTGTGTACATACAACAAAAACACTACACAAGAGATTGAGGAAGATTTTAAGAGAAATAATACAAAAAGCTTCTATAGAACTCTCAGAGAAAATTTTAGAGGATACCAACCTCCTAACTTTTGCTATAAAAGACCAAATGGGTCCCCTGAAACAAATATGGAAGCAGACTGCCAAATTCTCCTATGACACTTGGAAAATCTCCGTAACTGTGAGAAACCAATGGAGAAATTAACCTTCGCAGAAACTATACCAAATCTGGATTCCACACCACCAATACTGGAAGAAATAAAAGATATCATAGAACCTCTGAAAAATGGCATAGCACTGGAGAAGATGACATTACTGTTGATACGTGGAAGCTTAGAGATAAAAATCACAAAGAAAATTCATAAAATTATCACAGAAGTTTGGGTGACAGAGAAAATCCCACAAGAATGGAAGTTTGCCTTAATACATTCCCTACACAAAAATGGTGAGCAGACAGATCCCAACAAATTACAAAGGTATCTCACTGCTGCCAGTCATTTATAAAATCCTCTCCAAAGCACTATTTAACAGGCTAGAACCTCAGGCAGTTCCACAAATGGGTAAATACCAGGCAGGTTTTAGCAATAACATTTTTGGATTTCAAGAAGGCATACAAATGCATAGAAAGACAAACACTCTTTGACATAATGAAAGAACGTTCACGGATATCACATCAAAAATAAAATTTCTTGGAGAAACCTCAGAACCATTTGAAATTTGCACAGGAGTTAGGCAACGGGGAAAGATAATCACCTATTTTATTCAACGTCATTGGATAAAGTTATCAAAAAATAATAATAAAAAAGGAAACACAGGTCAATGGAATACAGTTAGGAAGAACACATGACGCCAAAGCAATCATAAGATGTCTGGCATTTGGGGATGACCTGGCAATACTCAACAACAATAGACAGGAAGCACAAGAAGTACTAGAACATTTACTCATATTGCCACCAAAACACGTCTACAAATTTTGTACGAAAAAACACAGCACATGGTAAAACAAAACAACAACATACTAACCATACACACAAAATTTGGAAACATAAGAGAGACAAGAAATTCGAATACCTATGGGAATAAAAACAAATAGGAGGGTCTAGCACGGCAGCAAATGTGGAAAGATCAGAAAAACTTCAAAGGGCATACAGACTAACAAGGGCACATAATAACAAAACAAATATACTAAGTCAGGCCAAACTCAGAAACTACAACACAGTTCTACTATCAGAAATGACAATGATTGGGGATTCAGGCATCACAGAAGTAGAAAAAGTTGAATGCAAAATCCTTAGAATATTTTTTTTTTTTTTTTTTTTTTTTTTTAGCAGTACATAAAGAATGAAAAGACCAACAAAAGAAATACGAGTTCACCAACATACAGATGACTGGGTGCGCAGACTTTCACGGTCGTTGTCGATGTTATCTTGGTTGTCCGGGTTGAACTGCATCAATTTATCAAAACCCAATGTTTCGGCCATCATTTTGTGGCCTTCTTCAGAGGTATTTGAATTCCTCTGAAGAAGGCCACAAAATGATGGCTGAAACATTAGGTTTTGATAAATTGACGCGGTTCAACCCACACAACCAAGATAGCATACAGATAAACTCACAGACATAATCAGAAGGTGCAGATTACAATTCTATGGACATTTACACGAAATAAACACCACTAGACTCCCAAAGAGGATCTTTGATGTGGTAAATGGCTCAGTCAGAAAACCAATTAGTTCCATCAAATAGAAGAGAACATAAATCTGACAGGGATCAGTAAGGAAATGACACAAAAAATTCAGAGGCAAAATTACGAGGGTTGGAACTTAAATAGTGGCAACTATTTATTCACAACCGATACAAAAGTGTTACATGTTTGCACCTGCTACTGTCCTTCAAAGTAGTCACCAGCAAGGTGTAGAATCCATTGCCTGCGATGTGGAAGGCGTAGTATACCGTTAACAGAGCCTGTTCTGTTGATTGTGCGAATGGAGCGGTCTACTGCCTGTTGAATCTCTGGAACAATTCTGAAGCGAATGCCAAGAAGTGGTTCCTTCATCTTCGGAATCAAATCAAAGTCACAAGGACTTAAGTCCGGGGAGTATGGTGGATGGTACAGTACTTCCCAGTCCCATCGACCGAACAGAGCAGCCACAGCTTGCGCTGTATGCGCCCGTGCATTGTCGTGCAAAATGATGGGTGGGTTGCGCAGAAAGTGTTTCCGCTTCTTTCGCAAAGCTGGTCGCAGTTGATTCTTCAAAAACGAACAGTAATACTATGAACTGACGGTCTGCCCTGGAGGAACATAATGCGTTTGGATAACACCATCACAGTCATACACGAGAATCACTATAACTTTCACCATACTGGGGCTCTGACGCACTTTAGACTTTCGCGGCAACCCATAATGACGCCATTCATTGGATTGGCGTTTCAGTTTCTGCTCATACGATGTGGCCCATGTCTCATCCAGTGTTACGATATGGCATAAGAAAGCCTCTCCTTTGCGCTCATAGCGCTCCAAGTGCATCTGAGCAGCATCGTAATGCATCCATTTCTGCAGTTCTGTCAATTCATGCGGAACCCATCGTGATGCAATTTTTCACATGCCCAGGCGTTTCTTCAGGATACGAAGCACAGTCGTATGTGCTAATCCGGTTCGATAGGCAAGCTCACGAATCATCTGGCGTCGATCACTGTCCACTAACGCGGCAACAGTATGCACTTCTTGTTCAGACACGCTAGGACGACCTGCCTGATGCATGTCGGCCACAGTTTGCCGACTTTCATTGAAGGCTTTTACCCAACATGCCACTGTTCTGTACGACAATGCCAATTGCCCGCACGCCTCTTGAGGACCTTGATGACATTGTCATGCTGTACGACCTCTGGCACATTCAATCTTGATCCAACTCCATTGTTCCTGTTTTGTAAACATAGTGACAGCGTTACGTTAGACCGGTCGCTCACAAGTGACTGTGTATCCCTTGATTATGCGCACGTCGGTGACGTGGGACGCACGAGTCCATTTGCTCAGAGGTAAGGTAGGTATGTCAACAACGTGTGCTATCAGTGACAATAGTGGATTCCATTGCATAGTGTCTCCACAACTGTGTTGCCACTATTTAAGTTCCAACCCTCGTATGAATATGAAATTCAAAATACAGAAGAAAACAGGAAAAATGGGCAGAATAAAGGAAACAGGAACTCAGAGAACATATGAAGAGGTTTTGGGAAGAATGCATATAAAGAAAAGAAAGAAGCAATTGAATAATCATGAATAGTAATTTGATTTTAAACACTATCCTCATGGGCAATAATAATTACGCAGGTAAAATAGTTTTCCAACCTCGTTTCCAGGTGGAGACCAGGTAGTAGCCATTAGAGTTGAAAAACACTTTCTACAAGTCAGAATATGGAATATGTCAGAATTTGGCAGGTAAATTACAGAATTAAAAATATTAGATGTTGTTTGAATCAGTGGAAAAAAGTGGAACATTGCAGAGGGTTTCTGGTGAGGGGAACATAAACTAATGAGCACACGAGCTGTTGGTGGAGTACCTGGTATGGGGATAGATAAATCATTATTGACAGTTTAGTGACAGAACAGATTCAATGAATATAGAAACTAAGCCTGAGCCAATCACATTAATACAAGAGTATGCACCAAAACCATAAGAGTATGATGGCATATTGGATAAAATTGATGAATTAATTAAATATGCAAAGGAGGAAGAAAATTTAACAACCATTGTTGTTTGGGATGTGGTAATATGAGAAGAAAATTCAGTCTCTCAGTAAGTAAGAGGTGAAGGAGGCTGACAGAATTCACAAGGAAAATTGTGAAGTAGTAGAAAAATAAATGGTCATAAGAAAAGTTGATGTGGCATATAGGAGGAGCAAGCATTATTTTGTAGCAATGGAGGAAAAAAAAAAAAAAATGTACTACTAGCAAAGATGCTGACAGAAAACTTCTTTTAAACTATAAGGACAGAGCTAACTGATGTAATTAATGTATAGAGAAATTGTATGATAGAGATGAGCTGAACTATAGTGAGCTTGAAAGATATGACAAAGTTGATATTAATGATTTAGGATGTCCTCTCAAAATTTGACAGATTTTTGAAAGATTTGAACTTGAAAAACACATCAGGAATTAATGAGATTCTTGCAGAACTGTTAAAATCTCAAGTAGAAGAAAGAATACAACAGTTATTCAAACTTATATTGTAAAATTAATAAACAGGCTATAGTAGACATACAGCATGACAACACAAGTGTATATTTAAATAATAATGTATTTTCATAACACGTATGATTTTGTATGAATAACTAAAATAGTACTGTTTATCAAGCATATTTATCAACAAGGCATAGAGTGGGTCGTAGGAGATGCAATGACAAAGAGATTATATCGTAAGGAAAAAAGATGGATGAAAAGATGCAAAAGATGAATTTTGGAAGGTCCCAATTGGAGCTGCAAAAGAATGATGAATAAATGGTTATGAGAAGTATAATTATACTGAAGAATAAATTTAGTAGAGTATATTTGTATAAGAAGTTGTTGAATAAATGCAATGTTTACTGAAAACTGAAGCGATTAATGTTGGTGAACAAGTGGATAGATAAAGTATGAAATGAATGTGTTTTGGAAATGAGTAAGCAAAGAATTTTGTGGAAGAGTCTCAGAGAAGAAGAGTGGAGGTGGGCCATGTGTTAAGACATGTGGGAATTGATTAATTTGTTGGTGGCGAGAATAGCTGAAAAACATAACTGTGGAGGAAGACAAAGATTAGAATATAAGGTCCAGATAATTGATGATATAGGGTGTGATTCATGTGTGTAATGAATATCTAAAAACATGCATTAGGTTTCAGATTACCTTCAGAAGAAGATGATACTCTCTTGTCTACGTCGCTGTTGGCCCAAGCTCCATTATGGAGGGCAAGCAAATCCTATATGGGTAGATAAATTCTAATTAAATACATTCATGTTGTCAATAATACTATAGATTCTACAAATCCCAGCTTTCAATTTCGTAAGAACATAAGTAAACAGATATTGATCAAAATGAAAAAGCATAGTTTCCAAGTAAAAGGGCAACATGAAAATTTCTCAGAATTATTATTTAATTTGCGATGGAACACCTGCACTGATAGCAATTTTCCTATGCACCAATTCACCCCCCCCCCTTTTTTTTTACCTGAACCTGTCTATTTTTGCACTCTACAAATTTCAACTTTAAATATTTTCAGCGTTTTTGGTAAATTATTGATTATCTCACTTGATTATTTATTCCAATCCCTGACCCCCTTACCTAAGAAAGAAAATGTCCCCACACTGTTATGCCTGAAATTGAGTGTCAGCTGTTGTCGTGGTTATCTTTTCCATTCCATGCACCTTTCCTAATTCTTCCACCAATATCTTTCCACGCCTCATCACCAAAATATGCCTTGAACATTCCCATTCTTCCTAGGATGGTACAGTACTGTAAGTTTTAGTGATTGCTTTAAAGAATGTAGCAAGAAACTAGGGCAAATTTCTTTACAATTTTTATTCTTCATAATTTTCTTATAGTACTATGGTTAAGGCCGATAAAATCTGGGACTAGCTTCATATAATAGACAAATTCTCAGATATTTTCCTTTAATCCTTTGAAAAAATAATAATAATGAGAAGAAATACAATATCTTTGATCAGAATGCATACATATGAAAATGATTTAAAAGTGAACAATGATAAACTTGAAAATAACACTAGAAAAAATCCGGCTAGAAATGAGTTTGGAAAATTAGAAAAGAGGCATCTGATGGTTCACTGAAGGGTAACTGGAGTATATGAAAACAGATTATGCCAAAGAACAAACCCAATCTAAAATTAAATCACCAATTGTCTCTATTTATGTTACATAATGTACATTTTTATTTCATAAGCCAAAAATTGGCCTGAAATTCTCAGATTACATGGGTTCATAGATATTCCTGTACAAAAATTAATTTATATATTTGGATATATTCGATATTGGTTCTGTGATCACCTGAAATCTTTTTGATCAGTTTTGAATCACATCTGATCATATAACTGTAGGCGAAAGGTATTTGTGAAGACAATAAATCTATTATTAATGGGATAATTTTCATGAAAACTTCAATCAAGGATTTACAGTTATTAGTTCAGTCTGGTTTTACTAATTTGTGACTCACATTGTTCAATTTCATAACTATTAGCTTTTGTTCTGTTAGTCAGAAGTTTACTATGATAACTTAGTAAGAATCTGACATACAAACATAAAACTTTTCAATGATGTATTGTATGTCCAAAATATAGGAACAATAAAGGTAGCAAAAAGAACCTCTGAATACTAAAGAAGATGGTGGGATCTTAAGAGCCACAAAATCAGAGAGAAATTCAGAATTTTCAGGTGTAAATGCCCAACCAGCAGAACAGCTTGGAAGTTCTGAATAAAGTACTATTATTCTACTGACTAAGTGTTTACACATATTATTTCCAGTGATCTGACAATCTCAGTGATTCTAGGAAATGAATTATCCTGCTGTTACATGAAGCACCTGTAAATGTTTTCATGTGGCAGGTCTCAGTGAGAACATATCTGGTCTCCTCACTGTATGCCTCACCCCTAAGCACGATTAAGGTTTATACTGAAATACTGTAAAGTATATTTGTGTTTATTTGATTGTTGTGGCCATCCTGGCTTCATCTGTGGCGAGTAATGAGTTTAGTTGCCATATCCCTCCTTATGGATATGGTATATTGTGCATACAATCACAACAGAGCTAAAAACTTAACACAAGAAATTCCTCTTATTACCTGCATAAAGCCAACCCTCCCTCTTTCACTTAACTGTCTGAAAATAACAAATGTTCTTACTGCTTTCTACCTTCCCAGTCTGTATCTAGTAATTTAAGTATACGTTTTTTATAACCAATGTACACCACCTTCTAACTTTTAATATTTAACTTGTTTATCTGAGAGGGTATTTTGATCATTCATCATCTCATTATGGTTTGTAGTCAAGAAACAAATATTTTCCTTTGCATTTCACAGAGTTGCACCACAATTATTTCATTTAGGTCTTAGGTTAAAAAATGCACCATTTCTTTGTATATATATATATATATATATATATATATATATATATATTATTAGCTGGTCCAATTTTCATTTTAGCATGTTGCACTTTAATATAGGTGCTCATTTTAATCATCTGATCTCCTTAGATCTCTTTAGTTGGTGTCATCCTCCTTCAGTTTATTTTCTGCACAACTAGATGTTTCTTTCTTCTTTTGAATCTTCTGTTACTTTTGTTCTTTTATATTCATTTCCATTATTACTTTTCCATGAAATTTTCATCTCTTCTTATAATGTCCAAACCATTCATTCAATTGAGTGTATTGCTATAATTAGTGGCGAATTCAATAAATCGAAGACGTTAAGCAAATGACCCAATCAAGTTTTCTTTGAGTTCTTCTTGTTGTTCTAGTACACTTTCATTCTTTCCAAGAAAGCTTGTTCGCATTCTTCTAACCACTTTGGTCTGTATTATTATTATTATTATTATTTTTGGTTGCTCATTTGTAACCTCCCTTTTGTCTACTTTGAGTCGCTTTCTAAAATGTCAATAGACCTTATGGTAGCCTTTTTGAGATCCTTTCAAATTTCGTTCCGTCAAGGTGTTGAATTTTTAAGTGAGGTTACATAATCTATTATCTTTTTTAATAACTGGATATTGTGAGCCATTTCCTCAATTGCGAGTTAATCAATTTTTTATAAAGGTGAATAACATGCCAAAGCAATTGAATTTTGTTTTATTTTTGTGCCATACGCATTTCGCTCTATCTCCAGAGCATCATCAGTGACATCTGTTTGGTATTTATACATTCAGTTAGTTACATTTGGTGTAAAAACAATATAAAGTTGAGGTGAAATAAAATTTACTTACATGTTACTTTTTTCTCATGATCAGGGTTAGTTTCTCTGTGTAGGTTTTGTAGAATCTTCTGAAGGTATAAAGCACTACACTGCACCGACCAAATTTCATGTTGTCACTATTATTTACCGTCACTATCATTTTCAAAACATGAGAGAGTAAACACCACACCACGTTTTTCACAAGTCCATAGAGTGTGTGTTTGTTACTGTAGTGCTTTATACCTTCAAAAGATTCTACAAAACCTACACAGAGGAGCTAACCCTGATCATGAGAAAAAAGTAAAAAAGTAATATGTAAGTAAATTTAATTTCACCTGAACTTTATATTGTTTTTAAACCAAATGTAACTAACTGAATGTATAAATACCAAACAGATGTTGTTGATGATGCTCTGGAGATAGAGCGAAACGCGTATGACACAAAAATAAAACAAAATTCAATTGCATTGGTGTGTTATTTACCTTTATAAAAAATTGATATTATCTTTTTTTGTCATTCAATTTTCTGGTAATCTGTTCAGGTGGCTAAAGAATTTAATTCACTTTTCCTTTATGTCAATTTCGATATTTGAAAACTTTTCTGTTGTTTTGATTGATTGTAGTCTGTAACCATCTTTATTGTGTTTCATTCCTAGAATTTTCCTAATGATTTTTCTTTCTTCTTTTTTAATTTCTTCATGTTTTCTGTTAAGTGTAAACATTTCGCTTGCATAGAGGACTGTTAGTTTTAAGACTGTGTTGTAGTGCCGAATTTTGGTCTGTCTTGACATGGATTTTTGTTGTAGAGGTTTTGGTCTAACCCTAACACTTTTTTTATTTCTTGTAGTCAATTTTGCTGCAAGATTTTATCAAGGTCTATTGGTTCAATGAATTCTCCAAGGTATTCAAAGTATTGGACCCTGTTGATTTTACCATATTTTATTTCTAAACTTGCAATTTCTGTCTTTGAACAAAGGAATTCAGTTTTCTCTAATGAGATTTGTAGCCCTACTTTTTCTGCACATTCATCGAGTGTTTCAAGCTGTTTGATTCAGTCTCTTTGTGCTCTGCTATTACCACCAAATCATCCACAAGAGAGTGTACTATTATTAATATTACTAGCTGCAGCACAGCTGATTTTCCTACACACATAATTCTTACATATTTTTGACTATACATCCTTCAAATTCGGAGGAGTTCATAAACTCCTTAGATAATTTGTTCCAATCCCTCTAACCCCTACATACAAATTTATATGCCTTGTACATGCTCACAATTCTCTTTGCTTGCCTTCTATCTTGCAATGAATCCCAAGATGACTCTTTTATCATGTTAAAATGTGAAACCATATCTGATAAAACATATTTTGGCTGACAAATTTAGACAGCGTTAAGGTAAGAGAAGGGATAGAAAGATGGTGACAGGATAAAAAAAAATGTGAGAAAAAAATAATAAAGTGACAGAAATGTGAAAATGAATACATCTCCTTAGTTTAACTATTACTCAGTAAAGTATTATTGCTGTGAGATCTTGACTATTCATGACATACAGTACAGAGAAGTTGCCAACATTTTCACAATTAAAAATACTAAGTGCTGAAAATATTCTTTGACTACCATCAGCTCATATGATGTATATTAAATCACTGACACACAACATTGTCACAGCAATTACCATAATGAAGAAAATCAACATGTATGTGTCCAAAGATAAGATTGGTATCAAGCAACTTTCACACCAGCTTGTAGTTAAAAAAAAAAGTTTGCAAAATCTGAAAAATGGCAACTGAACTTTTTCTCCATAAAAAATTACAAATTTATAAAAGAAAGAAAAACAGTAGTTACCTATAAGATTGTAATTCAACTTATTAGCACAAATTCACAAATGAAAATTAGTCTAAATATAAATTTTTTGTCAATAGAGAAATATACCTTATTAGCACTTGAAAGACCTTCAAGATTTTCTAGATTTGCCCTCAGAAATTCAGCAAGTTTTGGGTCAACCTGTTCATAATGTTTCTGTTGTTTGTGATGTGACTTTTTGTTTGCAGTATCTGCTGCCAAATCAACAGGATGATGCAAAGGCATTGGCATCCCAAACTCTGGCCCAACTGCTGAGCTTGGATAAGCTGCACTCCGCAGAAGATTTGCTGCGGCTTCCTGTACTGACGGGTTTAACTGGCCTGCACCTGCCAACAATATTTTAATTTATTTTAATCATTTTCCATTCAGCACACAAAACGCAAATGCACAGTAATCACATATTGTGAAATTAATCCTAGATTACATTGTTCATATTTTTTTTTTTATTCAGTTCGTTCATCTGCTAACGAACACATGCTCTGGTTGCAATTTCTCTAAACACCTATTTTCCCCCTTACTACACTATTCATTTCAATAATTAAATAGTACAAAATAAATGTCATTGCTTACTACAATTGATGGTATAATTGTTAAATGCCACCCATTCTTTGCCCAATGAAAGATACATATATCAAAATTTCCATTTTTGTATTATGATCTTCTGTGAGAATTTTTAATGAGTGATTATTTCACAGTCCATTTTCATTTCAAAATACAACAAAAGTGTGAATCACTTCCATTTACATATTTAATCCTTTCTACTGTCCATGAATTTCTTTAAAATTGTAAGACGCTAGCTTGCAGTGGGGTTCTGCCTAAAGCTTGAATCTTAACTCTGACCGTGTGTAGCCTTGGATGTAACAGTTTTGGCTTAAATAGAGTAATACGGTCGCCACACAGATTTTAACCTAAAATCTATGAAAAGGTAAAGTTCAATAATGATAAATAGTTCATTGCCATTTAAATAAGTATATTCTTCCAAAAGTTCACAAAGCCAAAAACTTTACAGGCAATCAGACGAATTTTCCAAAGAAAATTTTTACAAGTTCGATTAACTGGGCAAGCCAGACCACACCCCAATAGTTCAAAGTTCAAACTTCTAGTTGTAGTAATTAATCGAAAGAGAATCACACGCTCCCATTGTTCAACAGTTTAGTAAAATCAAACAATGCCGAGGCCTCACTTGGAGAAATACTATTTTAACAAGACATTATGGTTAACTTGAATAAAACAAGCAGCATTATTCCAAAATAAAACTATCACTGATGTGCTTGATATAAAACTTTCCGGCCTACTGAGCTACATGTTATCGCGTTCGCGGTTCCTGGCAGACTGGGGGCCGAACCGCTGCACACACGGTTCTATATTCACATAGCACTTCCTGCTTCTCAAATATTCCTAGCAACTGTTCTTACGCGAAGCGTGGGAACAAATCTTTTTCCTCTTTCTCAAGGGTGGCTGATGGGAAGCTCGTCAGATATCAAATCGCACATCTGAAGTCCTAACATTGGCTAATCTGACCATGACAGTAAAAATAATTCAATCTGCTTGAAACTTTATAAATAGCTAGATCTTTAACTAAACGTTAACTTTAGTTATCATGAAAATTATCCTAACTTTAATACTTTAGCTGAAAATAAATACTTTAAATATGAACTTTCCCACAATCCTATTCCAGGCAAATGCCGAAAACTGATGAAATTGAAAATATTATCTTGAAAGCTATAAAAACCTGCATCCTCTCTCAAAAACTATAAAACTGCTTTCTAACTTGAATAAACATAAAAAAATGACTATAAAAAAATGAAATGTACTAATATTCTATCCACTTTAACTCGTGGTTCTGATAACAAACTTTTGTCACGCAGTTACAAAATTCAACAGGTAGCTTACAAAATGTTTATGAGGAAAGGATAGGTAAATTACACCCAACACTCACCAAAGTTGAAGGGATGAGGGCAGCAGAAACACGAAGCAATACACAAACACAAAAAAAAACACTATAGTTTGGGGTTAACCCTTTATCAAGTTGAGAGAAACAAGTGGATGAGCTCGCACAAGCCTTGCATTGGATTCTGTATGTGGTTCTGTTAACTGCAAGGCTTGCGTAGTGTTTTTTTGTGTTTGTGTATTATTTTGTGTTTCTGCTGCCCTCCTCCCTTAAATTTTGCTGAGTGTTGGGCGTAGTTTATCTATCCTTTCCACATAAATATTGCCTCGAGGCAGTTCTTTCATTCCATTGTTACCAATTTCTTAGAAAGTTATAAAAGACTATTTTACTATTCATAGTCTTAACAAAAGTTTAAATAGGATAATGGAAACAAAGAAACTACCGCGAGGCACTGAAAATAAGATAGGATAGGGAAAAATAAACAGATACCCGTCACTTACCACAGATGAAGGCAGGAGGGCGAGACGAACACATAAAAACACAAGTTTTTACATGTTCGTCTCGCCCTCCTGCCTTCATCTGTGGTAAGTGACGGATAGCTGTTTATTTTTCCCTATCCTATCTTATTTTCAAAAGTTTAAATAAGATATTCTGAAGAATCAATAATACACGAATATCTATAATCACCAGAGGAAAGATGGAGATTACAGGTTTTTTAAGAAAAAGTATAACACCTCACAGTTTATCTTGCTATTGACAGGCTAAAATAATTTTTACTACCCTTTACAAAAATCAAAAATGGCTCAAAATAAAGCACTGAAGTGTACTAAATGGGAAAAATTTGCAACTATATTGATGCACAAGACAATTGAAATACTGGAAGCAATCAAATGGAAACTAATAAGTGGAAGGAAGATGGATGGTGAAGTAAGATACTAAACTGAGATATATACAACAGAACTAAAATAGTATCCCCCCCCTCCATAAAAAAATCAGTGTGACATTTTCTCTTAGTTACAAACCATGAATATAAGATCATGGAATATAAATTGCCCACAAGAAACGGTGTTGTTACATATATTGGAAATAACATCAGGAAATAACTGGCTGCTCAGGAGAGATGCTATTTAGTATAATTATGTTAATGATGTAAAGAATGAATCCATAAGAAAAAAAAGTTTTTCTCAGCATTGAAAAGAGTGAACCTGGTGTTTAACAAAAGATATTTTAGTGATCCAAATTACTGTCACCACCTTCACGATTTGGTTACTGAAGTATTATGCTATGTTCACTTTGCTAAGTTACCCAAGAGCATTAAGTTATTGAAGCCGTCTCCTATCACAGCGGAATGTGAGCAACAAAGATTAGATAATGGTAATTCTCAAAAAAGGATTCATGTTAAATTTTTGCATCCCATTACTGTTCACTTGGTTCATTAAAATTTTCTTGGCACAATGTTGAAATTCAAATGTACAGGGATTTTTGTTGCTAGAAATTTCAATGTTCAACTATTAACATCAAATACAACCATATCTTCATGGTGCTGCTCACTACCCACTAAGTTTCACCAAGCAATCCATCAGCCTCGCTGCAGAAATACATTTTACTCTGTTACGTTCTAGAAGAGAATATTTGATTCATCTTGCTTGCAAACAAGAAAATAAGGTTGTTAAAATTAAAAAAAAAAAATTTAAAAAAATCGTTGTACACAAGGATCACTGTTTTGATAGAGTGAAAAAAGACTGCAAGATTTTTTGGTGACAGATTTTCAAATTGGCACACACACTGTCTTTGACATGAATAGACCTAAAGTTTAATGTGGAACCTGAAATTTTTAGTATCCTAGTGTACAGGGTGTCCCAAAAAGAAGTATCAGTTTTCAAACTGTTACATTTTATGAATGAAATATGTTAGAAAAACAATTATTATTTTTTTTACAATCAATTATATGTGGAATTAAGTTTTTGTTACAACTTTACAAATATTATATGGGTTCTCCACAGACTGCATCAACAACATCTTTGAGATAGCCAGATTCATCCCACATCCTGTGCAAAATGTCCTTAGTGATTGTTTTCAGAGGATTTTTGATCCTATCTTTCATTTCTTTGACATCCCTGGGCAAAGGCGGAACAAAATTCAGAACTTCTTTATATTTTAAAATCTTGAGCATACCTGCATTACAGCAACAGTAAAACTCGTATTTGGTATAACAATAGTCAACCAGTTGCTTAAAATTGTAATTTATATTTTCCAGAAGGAAATATTACAGGATGCAAGATCTGGGGAAATGAGAGGGAAAGGGGGTGCAATCATGAAGTATCAGTTCTCATCAGGGGTGCACCCAGGATTTTGGTTTATGAGGGGCTTGAGTGGACATTGGTTTGGGAGGGGGGGGGGGCCTTGAGTTGGGCAAAGGGTAGTCTTTATAGTCTCCTTGGTCCTCGGATCAGTAGAAGTAAAAAAAAAAAGTTTCCAAAATTACAATGTCGGGGGTGGATCTAGATACTTTTGGGGTGGGAGGAGGCTTGAGCCCCCTCCCCTGGATCTGCCCTTGGTTCTCAGGATACACAGCAACCAATCCAATAGTGAGGGAATGTCTCACTGAGATTCATGTTTCACCTCTACCCAAGGACATTGAAGAAATGAAAGAAAGAATTAAAAAAAACTCATGAAAACTGTCACCAAGGACATGCTGTATAGTGTTTGGAATGAATATGGTTATAGCACTGACATTGTTGAATAATCTGTGTAGATCACAAAGAACATTTGTAACATGGTAACAAAAACTTGATTCTACATAGAACTGATTGAATTTTTTTGTTTTTTAACATGTTTCATCATTAAAATACAAAAATTTCAAATTAGGGTAGGAATATGAATCACCACTTACCTCAAATTATGGTTATATGGTGTGAATGCATAAAAAGCTGCCATTCTATCCTACTTTGTAATTCATTTTGCTACTGAGCACCTATTATTCTATGGTTACCAAATATAAAATCTGAAATACTTCTTTTTAAGAACCCTGTACTTCACATGCAAAAAGCAAGGCTTTTGCAGAGGTGAAGGTCAGGTAAAGTGTCTGTAAAAATGCACGGAAGTCCAGGATTCAGAGCAGGGACCTCGATATTTCAAGGTAATCCTTGAGTCAACAAACAGCTCTGTTTCTTTTGACGACTCTGTTAGCAGTATGTTGTGAAAATCCACAGTAAAAAGCAGATACCTAGTTTTTCCTAGTCCATACTTTTTAATTTTTTCTCACTGAATTCATTTTTGGTGAGGTCAGTTCGTTATAAAAACATGTATGAGATACATTAAATTTCAAGATCCATTCCTCCATCTTAGCCATGTGCATCCATTTCAGTATGATTTGGACATTTACTTCAGTATAAGATTCAAGTCCTCATTTTTTAGCATGAATACACCGTTTACAATGTTAGAAATGTTTTACAAAAGACCACATGTAATTACATGAGCAGTACAACATCAATGACTGTGGACACAAACACATGAGATGCAATATTAAACATTCACAGATCCTCATATAACAGAAACTGAATGAAGAAACCAGTAAGCAAGCATGCCACAAATAAGGAAGTCACCCTTCTAATTCTAAAATATAATTGTAATTTACCATCTAATGGTGGTACAATATGAAGAATACAGTGCACTGCTGAATACAAACCTCCAACTGAATCTGAAATATATGTTGGGGCACTCAGATGTAGTCCCTGAGTCTTAAAATATCGGCAAGTGTGATTTGGACAGTTCTGAACTACATCGACAATAAACTCCTTTTCCATTCCAAAACATTCTCTACCAATTGTGTAGGATTCCATAACCTGAGAAACAAAAGAGATGTACACATTAACTTTATTCACTAATACAGACTCAGGGGAGTTATGCACTTTAGCTGCTTTACAACTTTTACTAAGTCAAGAAGAACTAACAACAGCAAATGTTTTCATCTACATTAATTTTAAGCATGTGGTGAGTTTTGGTGTCAACACATCTAATCCCTTGGTCTTATGCCCCACTCCAGTCATTATTAAGGTTTATACTTAAATATTATCAGGTGTGTTCATGTTTTTGTGTATGTCAAGGCCCTAGGATTAAGGAAGGAAAAGAGTGGAGGTGAAATACTGCTAAATCTGTGAAGCCTCCAGTAAATACTCGGCTCCTACTGCGCATGTGGGGCGGTCATTACAAATAGCCCAAAACACTGTGCTGTTTCCACAGTGTTTGCTGCTGTTAATATTACATTTCCTAATATTTCAAAGTTTTTTTATGATGCCAACTTGTGCTGCATACAGTTGCACAAACAGACAAGATAGGAAACAAAATGGAATATCATTTAATTAGCTAGTCATATTGTAATTATTGTTCTCGAAGTGTTTGATAACCATCTGCAAGAGTAGTTCCTATCATTATAGATTTATTCAGTGCTCTCAATAGGGTGACGTTGTTCTAAAATATTTGTTAGTGTAGACAATCAGCGTATCTTACTACATCACACATAATAGGCTAGCCTTATTGTAAACGAGTGCTGAAAGTCTATAGTTTGCAATGAATTTTGTGTGTTGAGGCAGGCAGCACTATGATAACTGTGACAATGCAATTTGATGATTCTGATGTAAATCGATGACACTAATCGAAAATCAGGGGTAACATGTTTTTATATCTCCCTTAGTTCTCGAGATATCAACTATTAAAAATTAGTTATAGGTATAGTTCCTTGTGGCTTTAGTGATGTGTTTATTCTGGCACAAGCCACATTTCAACCTAACCATAAAGGGTAGTAAAAAAATAAAACACCCACTCTGCATGTCCAGCATGTAGTTCGTAGTGGCTTTGGCAAAATTTATTTTTTGGCACAGGCCACATCCCAAACTAACCATCTCAATCTGGAGACAGTATATCTCAAGAGCTGAGCGAGATATCGAAAAATTTTATTCTTTAATTTCGATTTGTTTCATCATGTTTCATAAGAAACTATCATAAAATTTGACCATGGGAAAATTTTTCTTCTGAATTTCAACCCAAAACATCTCACTAAAGAGGATATCAAAAATAATTATTCATTTTTCATTTTTATTGTCGAGTTACATAATAATCCATCATCAAACTGCGGTGGCACGGTTATCGTATCATCCCCTTGAGGAGTTTGTGCATATTCCCGATGCTTCTAGGGCTATCCAATATAGTGACCTCCCCAGCCCACTTCTCTCTACCCGACTTCACTCCAGTGCGTGGTGAAGGTCCCTTGTGCCATCTCCACTCTTTTCCCTCCGTCATAGGTCCTACTGCCTTCATCTGCCATGAGTGAAGGATTTACTTTCCCTACCTAATTTAATTTATGAAATACAAGAAAAAATAATAAGTTTAAAGTACAGAAACTGTACCCAATTTAGACAATCACAACTTAGAAATTCAAGTTTTTAACCAAACATCCATATTCTACAATATCTTTAAAAATAATAAAAAGGAACACTCAAAGTAAATCTAAATATGTTAGTGTTGCATAGTGGTATTTCACCTTCTTTAGGAATCCAAAGATAATTTAATCAGTAAAATTATACAATCTATAGCCAGAACTAATTATGAAACTTGGAGCTCCAGCCTATACTGCAAAAACAAGTTCCTTACTTTAATGTACTTCCTGTGTAACTGAGTACCCTGAATGAATCATGACAACGGCTGCCATACAAATTAATTCAGTTCAAAAACCTATAAAGCACAGAAGGATGTCTGTAGTTACCTGTATTCTTCAGGAGGCATACATAAAAGAACTGTAAAATTGAAAGAACTCTCAAATCAGAAGATGTGGATATACAGGAAGGGAATTGATTTTTTTTATGGTCTTTTGCCCAAAATTTATATAAATCATAGAATAAAACAGAAAATCCTAACCCTTTTTATGAGTTTGTGGATTGCCAGTTTTTATTCAGTATCAATGAAGAATATCCAAAGAAAATGTATCCTTCAACTTATTTTCACCTCATAACTTTTCCAAACAGTGTAAATGTTAGTAAGAACTAAAATAGTGTTCAATTATAAATGTCTATGTGAAAGAGTTAGGATGTTATGAGGGTACTAGATTTGAGCCCATCAAAAATGACGGTTTGAACAACATATTCTGGCAGTCCATTTTTTTTTTTTTTTTTTTTTTTTTTTTTTTTTTTTTTTTTTTTTTTTTTTTTTTGCAGTTGTTTAATTATATGGAATTGTTATTACATAATGCTAGTGGCCTAGATTTGGTAATTTTCTAAATATTTGATTTGCTGTTCACATAGCAATACAGTAGCAACTTCTAATGAATTAACGACAACGGAAGTATAGATCCAATAAAATCAAAAACAAATTAGAAATCCCGAAAACTTTTGCTATCCATGTAATATCACTTTTATTCCTGGTTCAGGCACAATTCAGCACGATGCATATGGAACTACTTTCACCCAAATTAATTAATACCTTCAGTAACATGACACTATTGAAAGCAGTTTAATTGACTTGTAAAACCCATTTCAGAGTGAATTATGCTGTAACAAAATGTGTCAGTGGGGATTCTGATTAACTTAACCACAACCTCCACTAATATTGCTTTCGAGAATCATATGTTCTATTACCCTCAAATGAATAATGACGGACATCACCTGTGGTGGTAGTAGGAATTCATTCAGGAAAAGCTTGAAAGAAAAAATGAATAATGATCGGGTCTACTGGAGATCACGATTCTGCCAAAATAACATTCGTAATGACATCATTACACTGCTGTAGTCAATCCCAAAAATTATTTTCAAGCAGCAATTCCGTTGTAATACAGCCTGTAGACTACCATTATTTTCAATCAGAAATTAGGTTGTAATACATCCTGGACCGGCATAATACAGTTCGAAGAGGATTCTTGCGTTTTACATTGGCAATTCCTGGCAGAATCTCCAGTAATCCAGATTTATTTACGATACTTTAATTTACTTTAAATGACAGAAAGTATAATATCTAAAACGGATAACTGTCATTTACTTGAATGATATATTTCACGATTCATACATTTCATGAAAACTTTCTCTGTGTTTTTAATAACTTCATCGTTTCTTATCATCCGCAAAAAAAAAAAAAAAAAAAAAAAAAAAAAAAAAAAAAAAAAAAAAAAATCTTAGGTTATGTTTTAATCTAGTACTTATAACTGATACAGGTAATATGACCTAAACATAGAATACCCTTCTCCTTACATGGATTTTTGCATCTGGCTGTCATAGATAAATAAAAAGCAATATTTAAATTTAAATGAATGTACTAATTGTAACTTTGTGACATATAATTGCCTCACATTATTTTTTTTCCTGCTCTCCATATTTCTAATATCTCTGCTCACTGCTATTTTGTGGCAATAATATCTTTGTTGAATTGCGAGTGTCAAATTGCTTATACAGTAAATAGTCATATCCTTGATGATTTAAATCTAATAAAAAAGTTATCTTAAATCTCATTTAATAGCTATCACATGTATCAAGAAAATAAGGGTATAATATATAATGGTAGTAGGAATTTTTATTATGGAAAAGCTTATAAGGAGAAACGTATAAATCATTTATAATGATATCTTTCGTTATACGAATACGTAACTCTGGTTAGATTATCAGAGTATTTGGCTACGATTTTACATAAATAAATGCATTTTACTGTAGATGATGGAGACTATAATTTTGAAAATGGATAACTTATTTATTCGACTAGTACATTTCGCAATACGTTTCTCCGAGTTTTTAATAAACTTCATTGACTATTACCGTCTGCCAAAAAATTCTTAGGTTATGATTTAACCTAGTCCTTATAACTGATACAGATAAAATAGTGTAAATATTGAATCCCCTTCTCCTTACATGAATTTCTGCATCTAGTTGTAAATAAATGAAAAGCAAGATGATAGAACGAATGTAATATGGTGGCTATTGATTGGCGAGTGAAGGCTGGCACATGACTGTTCTCTAGCCAATAGCTATAGTAGCGATAAATGACGTATGCAGACTCCAGATTAGCATAAGAGGATGCTAGATGGATAAACCAGTAAGTGATTACATAAGGCTTCCGTGTTTCATTCAGAAGGCACAGAATCTTAAAAGTGAAGTAAAATATAAATGATCACAACAATAAAATAAAAGCCTATTTTCAGTTTTCATAAATACTTACAGCCCTAATTGTCTGCTCTAGGTTGAGATGCATTCCATGGGGCCCATTCATATGCTTAAGCATAACTGCATTGGCAAAATGTTCATATGGCAGTATGATCTTTCCATTTTCCCGCAATATTAAACGACCTTGTGCATCTAGTGCCACCCGTGATGCCATCATCCTGAAACAATTTTGTATGTAGATAAGCAGCCCAAATCACTGTTTACATCTTTGTTTCATGCAAAGACATATTATTATTTCTTTACTCAGTAGAAAGCAGGGAGCTGGAGACTTATATACATGTAATAGTAGAGATAAGACCAGCAGGCCTTAAGGAATAAAGACATTATAAAAAATAAGAAGGAAAAGGTTCTGCTGCTAACTACCTACCTCACTTGCCCATTTCATCTGAAATATCTAATACATAACCTACCAACTGCAATTAATAAAAACAAGCTCTTCTAAATCCATGCTGCTGCCTTACAAACTACTTCTTTTCCTTGCAGATTTTCCTGATAAAGCTGGCTATACAACTCTCCATCAACTTGCCCACCACTGAAACTAATGCATATATAGTCCTCAACCCTATTTATCTCCTACCCTAGTGAATTGGTATTACTACAGCACACTTCTAGTCCTCTGGAATACAATAATTTTCCAGACATATACCAAGTAATACTTCCAGGTGTAGTACAAATTCTTTATCATCTACCTTTAACACATTTAATTTAATTGCAATGAAGCACACGCTCCGGTGGCAATTTCCCTACACACCAAACTTCCCCCTATCCTGCACCCACCTACATCTACCCTCTACAAATTTCAACTTTAAATTCTTTTAACATTTTCGGTAAGTTATTCATCATTTCCGTTGTAACTCATTCCAATCCGTGACACACTTAAATAAAAAAAAAAATCTTCCCACACCCTTGTGCCTGAAATCGAGTGCCAGCTTGTGGTCATGGTCAACTTTTCCCTTCCATGAACTACTTTTCATACCTACTGCAATATCTTTCCATGCCTCATCACCAGTATACGCCCTGTACACTCCCACTACCCTCCTCATGTGTTGAAATGAATCCCATTCCAGCTCCTTTATCATATCTGTCACTGATTGCATTCTGCGATAATTTCCAGAAACAAATCTAGCAGCCCTTTTTTACACTCTATCTAATTCCTATATTTGATACGCAAAATGTGGGTCCCATACTACACTACCATATTCGAGCAATGGTCTGACCAAAGTTTTGTGGTAATATATCATTTTTTAAGAAAAACTACATAGCCCTTTCATAGTACCTTTGGACTCTATTTCTAAGTTCCAAGTATGTTCATACGAGGGTGTAGAGGGTCATGGGAGTGTACAATAAATATACTGGTGATGAGGCATGGAAAGATATTGGTGTAAGAATTAAAAGTAATGCATGGAAGGATAAAGATGACCATGACCACTGGCACTTGATTTCAGGCACAAGGGTGCAGGAAAATTCTCCTTTTTTTAGGTAAGGGTGTCAGGGATTGGAATAAGTTGCCAAGGGAAATGATTAATAATTTACCAAAAACATTTAATGAATTCAAAGTTAAAATTTATAGAGGGCAAACATAGGTGGGTGTAGGAAAGGGGGAAGATGGGTGTGTAGGGTAGTGTGCACTTCATTGCAATTTAATTAAATATTAAGATGGGATTGACTCCAAAATAGTCTCACCAAACCAGTTGCTCAGCATCTCTGCTATTTTCATAATCTCAAACTTCTTATCCACTTTTAGTCATAATTTTCTGAATACCATTGAAGCTGTTGAGGGTAGACTTAAAACAGCTCTTGAATCCCTTGGAACTTACTACAAGCAGAATGATATCAAGCCCCCCCCCCCACCAAAAAAAAAAAAACACCTGAAGTTTATGCATTTCACTTGCTCAATAAATGCGCTAAGTGAAAGCTGAATGTGACTTGGAATGGATCGACTTTGTTGCACAGTGAAAACCCAAAATTTCTCGGCATAACTCTTGACAGAGGTCTCACTTTTAAAAACCATTGTCGCAACGTCAAGATAAAGGTATTATCATGTAACAACATCTGAAGCAAATTGACCGGATCTACGTGGGGAGCTAACCCTAGCGTCATCCGCACCTCTACCTTAGCATTATGCTACTCCGCAGCAGAGTATGCATGTCCTGTGTGGCAAAAATCCAGCCATGCTAAGACAGTAGACATTGCTCTCCAGAGAACATGCCGGCTTATCACAGGTTGTCTCAGACCATTGCATGTGAGAAAAATGGAGATACTAGCTGGCATTGCCCCTGGAGACTTACACCAGGAAGTTGCCACCAGCTTGGCAAGGCTTAAAGTGAAAAACCATGGCCCATATGGAAGTCATTAAGCAGGCTTTGAGTTGGAGTTGGGTATTGCCACTCTTGCCACCGGGGAGAACAGCCAGATACCACATATTCATGCAAGGAGAGAGAAAGCATGGTACATCTGCTGTCCTGTCCACAACTCGGAACAAACGTATCTCAATTTGACCTCCAATCAGCTACTGACAAAGCCGTAGTATTGGCAGAAAAACTACCACAGATCTGATGCTGTCATCGACATGAGAAGAAGAAGAATATAGCTATAGAAATTTCTACTTTAATGATTCAGTGTTCCCTACCCAGTCATGCTATTTTTCATGAATTTATCCTCAACTTCCCTCCTTGTTGTTATTAATTCCCTGTTTTCGTTTCATACATTCCCTATTGCTCTGCTGCTTCCTAAATCTATTATTTTCCCTCCCCACCAATCTCTTCACACCCTTATTGAAACATATGGGTTCTGTGCTCCACCTTATTTTTTTGTTTTGGAGCAGACATATCTTCCCCTGTTCTTACAACTTCATTGAACTGTTCCCACTTGTATTCTAATGCAATAGTACCTTCCTTCGGCACATTAACCCTTCCCCAATGTAGCTTCTCAGTTCTGAAACACTTTCATTGTTATAATTAAACCTACAACCTCCTTTGCTTACTGATTTCTTGAACTCCCTTATGTCCATAATACTGTAATTGCGTTCGATCCCTCATTTCCTGTGTCACGTAAGATGCTATACAGTTTTTACCTGGCTTGATTAAGAAAATAACCAGCTTATTGTTTTCTCTTTTATTTCATTCCACCACTTGTGTAAACACTCTTATCTGCTCCCCTTCTAATTAACACCTGTCCCCACCTATTATGAACAACTTATTCCCACCTCTGAACTCTGAACTCCCACATGGTCTCAATTTGTTCATTTATGCTCCCACTTCGCTATTCAGCTAGGATTGCAATTCATGTTCATCATCTGTGAATACACAAATTACTAGTATAAACACTCCATCATTTCATCCTCTGTCTCTATGGTATAGTCTGTAACCTACAATAAAAACCTCAACATCAAGAACTACTTCTATTAAACAAGACTTAGTCCCTAGGTTGATGTAGCTACCAAATTTTAAACCTTTATTCATAATACTACTACAGTTTACTAATAAAAGACTGATTTATGGTTTTTATATCTCCTCATTTTTACAGATATCCTTAGTACCAACCCCAGCCCTTTTAGCCATTCATTAACTTTATGTTTTTTATCCCACTTTACTGGTTTATAACTAATTTACATTTTCATCCTGTTTGTGTTAATA
Source organism: Vandiemenella viatica (assembly GCA_031002005.1). Taxonomy (NCBI): domain Eukaryota; kingdom Metazoa; phylum Arthropoda; class Insecta; order Orthoptera; family Morabidae; genus Vandiemenella; species Vandiemenella viatica. Next base: position 15,281,978 of record CM061920.1, on the reverse strand, counting down.
CAATTTCAAATGAAATTTTTTGGGTTGAGGTGACTTCTGGTAATTATGACTGCTTGTAAGTCGATTCTAATCTCAAAAATGATACAACAGGTCTTATACTCTGGGTGGATTTGAAGCAAACATTTAATTTTAATTCAACTTTGTTATTATTTACAATCTACATTTTGACATTTTATCTAAAACACTGTCACCAGTAATAATAGTAATCGTGTCTTGGGTGATTATGTACCCCCCTAAATTTTTCTGCTATTTCTTGAATTAACCTAATCTTCTCCTTCATATTCAGATGCAGGCCATGCCTATTAAAATCCAATCTCTCAATTGCATCAAATGGAACAGTGTAGACCTGCATAGCAGATTCTGAGAATTTCTATCAGCAGCATCACCTTTAGCTCCAAGTTGAAGCTGGAATGGGATTCACTGGAAGACAAGTAGGATGAAGCGAGTCATGGGAGTGTGCAAAGTGTATGTTGGTTATGAGGATGTGGAAAGATAGTGGTGGAAGAATTAAAAAGGTGCATGGAAGGGAAAATAAGCTGGCACTTGATTTCAGGCATAAGAGTGTGGGAAGACTCTCTTCAGTAGATAAAGGGGTTGGAATAAATAACCAAGAGAAGTGATCAATGTTTTGAAAAAAATGTTGAAAGATTTTAAAATTAAAATTCTCAAAGGTTTAAGGCAGATGTGTGAGGATATAAGATAATAACAACAAATGGGAATATAGAATACTAGGTAAACTGTCACCAGAGCATGTGGCCCATCGCAATTAAATTAAAATGTCACTTTTTTAACAGTTAACTGATATAAACACTGCACTGAAAGAATTTGAAGTTGAAATTAGTAAAGGGCAAATGTAGGTTGGTACAGTAAAGGGGAAAAGTGGGAAATTGCCACTAGAGAATGCACTTCATCAAAATTAAACTGAATCAAACCTAGGAAGATCACTGAACTGGAACAATTCCAAGAAACTCATTATTGTATCCTCAGCTAATGTACCTGCCATCTCAAAATTACTTCCTATAGGCTACTAAATCGCTCATCTTTAACCAGCTATTCTCTGCTCTAACAACTATAAACCACCTCTAATGACCTTGACTGCTTACCACAGGACTGGAAAAGTGCAATAGCAGTACTAGCACATAAAGGAGGGGTGAGAAATAGAGTTGAGAATTACAGGCCAATCAGTTTGACATCAGTGGTAGGTAAATTAATGGAAAGATTTATATGCAACCACATCAGAAATATGTGTGAGGAATGTAAGTGGTTTTCAAGCAGGCAACATGGGTCCAGGCAAGGATATTTCATGCGAATCTCAGTTGGTGGGATATACGCAAGATATTTCAGATGAAGGGGAGGCCAACTTCGATAGTGTAGCACTAGATTTGTCAAAGGCGTTTGACAGAGTGAGCCATAAAATGGTAGTAAATAAGGTAAAAAACTATTTGAGTGGATGAGAAAGTGATTTGATGGGTAGAAGAATTTTTAAAAGGTAGAAAACAAAAAGCTAGGGTAGGAAATGAAGTATCAAAAGAAGTGAAAGTAAAAATGGGAGTGCCGCAAGGTAGCGTATTGGTACCATTGCTATTAATTATTCTAATGAATAATTGTGTTCATTGTTTACTATCTGAAATTAGATTGTTTGCAGATGACATAATGCTATATAAAAGAATCAAAACAATAGAGGATTTTAAACAGTTGCAGGGTGATCTGGACAGGATATCTAGTTGGGTTGGTAAACATGGGATGAAGATAAATACAAAGAAGAGTCAGCTTATTAGATACATAAATAAAAAACAAAAGGTTAATTATCAATATAAGGTGGGGAAAGAATTGCTTACTGAATACTTGAAATGTAAATACCTTGGTATTACATTTGATAAAAAAGCTTAACTGGGCAGGACACATTGGACAGGTGGTAGGAAAAGGTTTCAAAATTCTGTACTTGGAGAGAGTGATGAGAGGATGTACGACAGAAGTAAAGGAATTCGGTTACAAAACTTTGGTCAGACCATTGCTCACATATGGTAGTGTAGTATGGGACCATCATTTTGTGTATCAAATACAGGAGTTGGAGAGGATGCAAAAAAGGGCTGCTGGATTCGTTTCTGGAAATTATCGCAGAATGCAATCAGTGACAGATATGATAAAGCAGCTGGAATGGGATTAATTGCAATACAGGAGGAGGGTGAGGAGGGTTATGGGAGTGTACAGGGTGTATACTGGTGATGAGGCACGGAAAGATATTGGAGTAGGTATGAAAAGTAGTGCATGGAAGGGAAAAGATAACCAAGACCACAAGCTGGCATGCGATTTCAGGCACAAGGGTGTGGGAAGAGTCTCTTTTTTAGGTAAGGGTGTCAGGGATTGGAATGAGTTACAAGAGAAATGATGAATAATTTACCGAAAACGTTGAAAGAATTTAAAGATGAAATTTGTAAAGGGTAAATATAGCTGGGTGCAGGTTAGGGTGACGATGGGGGTGTAGGGAAATTGCCACCAGAGCCTGTGCTCCATTGCAATTAAATTAATTAAATTTTCTAAAAAATTGATGCTGACGAGGTGTAAAGCCATAAGAAGAAAAAAACTATAATCACATGATACTCATTTTTAAAATCCCTAAAGGTTGGTCTTGTGCTCTCTATAATCTGGCTAAACCAAGCAATTGACTTAAATAAACAAGTAACCAAAAATCATGTTTCTAGCTTGTCCTGCAACTGCTAGCCCACTCCTCTCCCATGACTGCTACTTAGCAGCAAGACTATTTTTTCCCTATCCAATTTCTGATCCGAACTAATTGTCTGCTACTTGACCATATTTGCTACACGTGCATGAGGCTCCTCCTCATCTAATTCGGGTAGAAGGATATACTGCATTTTTATGTTGGATGTTGAGAAAGTATACATTCACGCATGATTGCAGTCTATGAATGACTATAGCATTGGCCTGAAAAATCATATTTAATTTTGTTCATCCATTACTAATCATTGCTAAAAAAAAAAAAAAAAAAAAAAAAAAAAAAAAGTAGAAAGAAAAAATTAAAAAGGCTTTCTTGAGAAGGGATCAATTTTTGTTAAACAATGTTACTTCAAACAAATAATCAGGTATTCTATCCCTCCACATAAGTGGGTTTCTAAATTGTCATATCGGATAATATGCATTATTAAAAATTCGAAATTGTGTGTTACAAAATGTCATTTTTTTTATTAACTCAACTGTTAATTTTACTATTTTTGCTAGCATAGTCTGATTAATATTGTTGGATAAGTCCATAAACACTTCAATTATAGTTCTCACTGTTAATTTCTAATTTACTTAATGACTAAACTCTTGCACATAATCGCATAAAAAAAAAGGATTATAGCAAGTCTCAGCATATAGATCTAATTATTTACATAATCTGGACATAAATAATTATAATTGCTAAAATTATCAGAAATAGTTAACCTTGAAACAAAGGAGAATTACTGTCAGGAGCATAAAATTTTATTAGCAGTCAGGAATATGCATTCTTTTACCCTTTTCCAAATATTTTTAATTAACTGAATAATTTTTTTTTACAGAGACATTTTTAACAATACTTACTGCAGGTAAGCAGCACTTGGTAACATAGAAGCTTCTTTCAATTCGCTGAAACATTGAAGCAATTCCACTGAAGGGTTCCAACCCTTATTTTGCAAATATAGTTGAAGTAACATATATAGTTTTTCTGTTACATAGCCTGTACCAGGAAAAGGTGGGCCCATTTCAGTTTGGATGCCTTTTGCAACTATGTTTTTCATGGTTTCAGCAAAATCCATTGAATAATAACTGGGTGCACGAAAATCTAAAGTAAAATAGAAACAAGATAATGCAAAAGCCACAAAATCAGAATATTATTGTATCATGTCACATCTGAATTCATAATTTTTTAAACATTTTTCAGAAATTTTTAATATTTTAAAAAATATATATTTTAACGTTATTAGCTGTAGCATTAAAAGTCAAATTAACCACTTCTTTCATAAGCATACAACAGTCCAACTGCAAATATATTATTTTTCCTAAAATTCGTAAGTCACATATAATTTGTCCAAAACTTACCAAAAGTAACGTAATTAATATCTGAAGTAAGCGTATTTATCATTTACAGATGAAGGACACGTCTTCGTATCATTACTACACAGTGGTACTTCGTTTTTCAATCATAAATGTTTATTATTCATGTTTTCCCAAAAGTCAATCACACTCGTGAAAAGTAGTGGGGAGGGGTAAGTCCAGTGGCAATTTTATCAACTAAGACAAAATACTACTTCATTTAACGATTTTATTTCTGATCTAAAAGATTTTTTTTCCTTATTTTATCTTTTTTTATTTGTTACATTGAAATAATATAAATACAATCTAAAATTCTAATTTTTTTCATCCAGGAAAAAAAAACAAGGCTTGGCTGGACTGCAGACAAACTTCGATGTCTGCTACGCATCTTCGATTCACAAATTATTTTGCTTACTTACCCAATCAGGACAACAATACTTGGAACCTGATGCAAGCCAGTGTATTAGGATGACCAGTTGCGTCTTGTTACCATGGCAACAGGTGAATTGTCTTCGGAAATGGAGTGTAAAGATGTCTTTTGAACTGTTCCCTCCCGTATAAGGAACAGCTGATTGATATATCGAATGCGCTCCTTGGCGCTATTCGATAGTTAAGCGCAAGCGCATCTCGATCGATCTGTCATTCAAGACGTTTTGTTATTTTGAAAGTTACGTTAGGAATTACTTAATTTGTTATTTAATGCTGGGTGTGATGTGTATAGTGGCTGTTAGGTAGTATAAGACAAGAGCTGCAGCTTATCCTCCATTGATGGTTCACAGTATGTCACTTTCTCACAAGACAAGGAAGAGGGTCTTGAATATTGCATCTGGAATGTAAGGCACTCGAAAGTATCTTATAGAATGTGTTGTTACTTCTTTTGGAGGTACCGCAAAAGTATTTATGTTTGTTTAAATGAAAGAAAGCTGTCAGAATTTCAAATGTAGTAACCAATTTAATTTTATGTTATAAAGAAACTGTTAGAAGAGAGAGATCAGTTCACGAATTACTGTTGCCGAATCTGTTTGCCGTAGGGAGTAATTATAATCATTTTATTCACCATTAGTCAATACATTATTGGAAATAGGCTTGGTCATATACACATTATAATTATAAATATACGTGTTAATACAATTAATGATATAAGATTGATAATTTAAAGAATTAGATTATATCAAATAATTCTTGTGTTTTATGCGGACACATTGCAGTGATTAATTCCATAATGCTATTTTCGAATTTATTTAGGGAAATTACTCTCAGATTCTTAGGTAGATGGTTGAAGAATTTGTATTTATGCTAAGTGAGAAATATTCAATTCTTATAGGCCTATTGTGTTTATCTCTAGTGTTATAATCATGTACATCAATATGGCTTTTAAAGAGATCTGGATTTTTCTTATTTATATATATATAAAGCCAGATAGTGTCATAATTCCTAACTTTAAGAAAAATTCCTAGCAGTGTGTTCTGGGTAATGCCCCGTATATCTGAGAAACAGCTTTAAAAAAATTAAAAAGTGTGTACTGACTATTTCTCCAGAGGACAGTTCTATAAGATAGGATGTTACACGTGCTAAGCTTTCCCATTTAAACTGACAGCATTCAAAAGCTTTGAGTGTGCTGCAAGTAAACCACTGTGTAAAAAAAAGTATAATTAAGTTGTATTAAATTAGGTACCACTCTTGTTAACAGAGGTCTCCAAACATTTTCGGAAAACAGATTATCGGCACTTAAGTAATTAAAATATTCTAGCCAAATCTCAAATTGCTCTTCAAAGGGGTCAACAAACCAAGCTATATATGCATTCACTGACAATATTTAGAAGGAACAAATGATAAATTATTGTTTGTACAAATATTTTGAGACTTGTCTAGGGCATTAGAATGTGTTATTCCCATCCCTAGGGGATTCTATCATTACCGTGGCGCCAAAATTTGATGACTGATTCTTATAGAACTCGACAAAACAAATCGAAAATAAAGAATAAATTTTTTTGATATCTCGCTTGGTTCTCGAGATATCGTATCTCAAAATTGACGTAGTTAGATTTAAATACAGCCTGGACCAGAAGAAAAATTTCGTTATATTCAAATTTGATGATGAATTCGTATGTAACACTACGAGATAAATGGAAAATAAAGAATAAAGTTTTTTGATATCTCGCTTAGTTCTCAAGATATTGTATCTCAAAAATGAGGAGGTTAGGGTGAGATCTGGCCTGGACCAGAAATTTTTTTTTCGCCAAAACCACCATATCCACACGGTGTAAATGCACTGTAGGTGTTTTATTTTCTTCCTAGTGATTGTTGCTAGGTTGAAATACGGCCTGGACCAGAAGAAAAAACACAAAAGCAGAAGGAACTAAACCTATGACTGATTTTTACCTTGCTATATCTCGAAAACCAAGCGAGATATCAAAAATTTTTATTCTTTATTTTCGATTTATTTCGTCGAGTTCTACAAGAATTCATCATCAGATTTTGGCGCCACGGTAATGATAGAACTGCCTTAAGTTGTATTAAATTAGGTACCACTCTTGTTAACAGAGGTCTCCAAACATTTTCGGAAAACAGATTATCGGCACTTAAGTAATTAAAATATTCTAGCCAAATCTCAAATTGCTCTTCAAAGGGGTCAACAAACCAAGCTATATATGCATTCACTGACAATATTTAGAAGGAACAAATGATAAATTATTGTTTGTACAAATATTTTGAGACTTGTCTAGGGCATTAGAATGTGTTATTCCCATCCAGATTTGGGTTTTCCATGTTTTCTCAAAATCACTCCAGGCGAATGCCGGGATTCTTCCTTAAAAAATCCATGGCTGAATTCTTTCATGTTCCTTGTTCCCAGTCCTATCCTGCTCTAATGACCTCAATGTTGATGAGATGTAAAGCCATAAGAAAAAAAGTTGAATGTGTTGATTCTTCATTCTCACACAAAATTGAAGTATTATGGAATAGATGGAATTAAGGGCTTAGTTCTTAACTTTTAAATAGAAAGTGTTACTGAAAACTTTTTAGTGTAGTTCACAGTTTTCTGAATAGAGATTTATCAGATGTAGAGTTCTAAATGGGTCTGCGATTGTTATTGATATAGACAAATGATGTTCATTGTGTAACTGCTGGAAACTCAAAATTTGTACTTTTAGCACATGACACAAGCTAAGGAATCAAAAATATGCCAGCTTTCTTGGTTTAATACTTGATTGCAAGACCGCTACAATTTTATGACACATGGAGAATAAGACAGCAATCATAGAATTATCTGTATAGCTTTTGTAAAAAAAAATCGGTAATAGCACAATCACTGGGATTCATCTAGGAGTTGTTGTTTTCGTCTGAAATCTGTTGCACATGTTCATTTGGTGATACTATTTAATATATGTTGCTCTTAGAGGTGTAAAATGTATATATACCTCGCAAACTTCACTCGAAAAGTGCCGTAACGCTATACCGCGAGCGTCTATGTCCACTTTAATCCAGGCTGCATTGCAACCTATCCGCAGGCGCCGCTAACGATTCTGCTTGAAAATCATGATAAATGTTTAATAAATCCAAATTTCTGGCGAATTATGCTTGAACAACAACAACCAAACACCATTTTGGTACAGGCTGCATTTCAACTATTAAATTAAATTCCCTCGATGTAATGCTGGAACAAACATATTGCCGCACTTTCAACCTAAACATAAGCTACGTTAATATTGCCGCAACCTACTTTGATAAATGCCGTAGAATATTAAAATCTTGGAAATAACATGCGGATATGTTTCTTGACGATGTATGAGTTATCATAGGACGTCGCGTATGTGTCCGTAAATGAGGCAACCAACGTTCGCTTACGGTTCAAAGTTTTTTTTTTTTTTTTTTTTTTTTTTAGTGTGTAATCTTTTCCATATTTATACTTTTATAGCAACATATTCCCAAAGAACGGGATCATGGTCATTTTACTTCACTATAAGGCTTCTCCCGGTCGCTCGCGGTATAGCGTTATGGTACTTTTCGAGTGATGTTTGTGAGGTATCTATACATTTTACACCTCTAAGAGCAACATATATTAAATAGTATCACCAAACGAACATGTGCTACAGTTTTCAGACCAAAACGGCAATTCCTTAATGAATCCCAGTGATTGCGCTATTGCCAAAATTTCTTCTGATCCAGTGGCAATTTAATTTAAATTCAATTGCAATGAAGCACACACACTCTGGTGGCAATGTCCCTACACCTCCACCTTCTAATGTCTTGATTTTTTCCTAACATACTTACACCTTGTAACAGCCCTCAAACCTAAACTTAAACTGGAATTGTGTTTTATGAAGCCTTTGTAGCAAGCAAATGTTTGTCTCTCATTTTACTGTAAATCAGTGTAAATGAATTTTGTTTTATGAAAACAGCCTGCCATTTATGAATTACAACTTTAAAATCCTTTAGTGTTTGTGGTAAACTATCCATTATTTCTGCTGGTAACTTATTCCCTGGCTCCCTTACCTACCAAAGAGAAATTTCCCACTCCCTTTCACCTGAAATCAGGTGTCAGCTTATGATAATATTATTCTTCTACTACATGTAGAACTCCTGATCCTACTAATATTCATCCTTTCATCATAACGATTACAAGCCTTGAATAAACCAAACACACTCTTCACATGTCTTCTGTCTTGTAATGACTCCCAACCCAGTTCCTTCATTGTATCAGTTACTGATTGCATTCTGAGGTAATTTCTGCAAACAAGTGTAGCAACTCTCCTTTGTACTCTTACCAAATTATGAATTTGATACCCATAATGCGGATCTCACACACTCCGCCATATTCTGGCAGTCGTCTGACCAAAGTTTTGTAACCAGTTCCCTCCCTGGTACATCCCTTCATCACCATCTCCAAAAAGTGAAGGACCTTGAAACCTCTTCCATGTGCCAAATAGAGTTTACTGTCAATACAATACACTCATTTTCCATTGATCCCAATATAAGAGACTGGCTCTGTGGGATGTGTAAAGTTGTCAGTTTACAGATAAACAATTGTATAGTAAAATAATACATACACCAGATGTGCAGTCATAGCATACATGGTAAATGAATTATGTGAACTACATTTACTCAAGCTACTGGCAGTTTTTTGTGGATACCTTAGAAATAAATTGTTTGACAGAATTGGAGGAGTTGTCAATCAATTCTTTCAAATTTTTTTCTGGATTTATTCTTATCTGCCAGACATTTAATGTGTTTGGAGCTTATTGAAGATATGTTTCTCTGAATATCAGACCCCTTTTTGAACATATGACAACTCGTAATCCTTGTGAAGACCATTTTTACTACTAGTGCCATAATTGTGTATTTTACTGTTTGTTTCAAACAAAGTATAATTTGTGACTACAAAGGACATTAATGTGAATATATACATACTCAGCCACTAATGTTAAAATCCCTAACTTCTTGAACAGCTCTCTACATGAAATTCTACTATTAACCCCACACAATTCTTATTACTCACTTTTGGGCTCTGAACAATTTGTCTCCATGGTAGAATTGCCCCAGAATATTATTCCTTATGACAATAATGAGTGAAAATAAGCAAAATAAACTAGCTGCCCCATACGGAGATCACCTATAGCTGAAATTGTACGAATTGCAAATGTGGCTGCCCATGATCGCTTTAATATGTCAGAAATATGTACCTTCCAATTTAAATTATGATCAATATACAAACCTAGAAATATCACGAACTCTACCTCTTGAATGGACTGACCTCCAAATTTTATGTCTATATCTGGTGTTAATCTGTGTGATGTACTGCATTGCATATATTGAGTTTTATCAAAGTTTAAAGACAAGCCATTTGCTGTAAACCATTTATTAATAAGTTCAAAAACATAATTGAAATATATTCTGTAGATAAATCTGGACTATTTTTAATTCCTATGTTTGTGTCGTCTGCAAATTGGACCAATTTTGAGTTTTTATATGAAAGACAGGGTAGATCATTTATGTATATTAAAAGCAATAGTGGCCCCAATATACAGGGTGGGGCATTTAATATGTTTTCTGGAAATATTTCGGAAAGAAAGCATTTTAACAAACAATAACCTATATAAAAAATAATCGTACAGTAGGGGGCTACAATTATGTGATATTGGTTTTTTCACAGGTGGCACTGTTGTCGTTACAACAAGGTCAACTTAATTCTTTTAAATGGGAAACTTTTTTTTTTTTTTTGAAGATTCCGATTCCTCATGAAAAAATAATAATAGTTTGCTTAACTCACTTTTCTGTTAGCCTCACAGATGGCGCTGTAATCGCGAAAAATGAATATTCGCGTTTTTTGTGTATAATTTTAATTATTGTTTAAATAATTACATGTAACTTTTATTCTGTAAACATGGAAGGTAATTGTAAAGGATAATGACAAAATTGATTTTTTAAATGCTTTTTCTTACTTATTTGCAGCCATGTCTACAGCAGGTTCTCAAAAAGGTGACCATTTACTTCCAGACATTTTCTGACCCTTTGCAGAAATGATGCCTGAACAGCTCGAAGTGTGTCAGAAAATGTCTGGAAGTAAATGGTCACCTTTTTGAGCACCTGCTGTAGACATGGCTGCAAATAAGTAAGAAAAAGCATTTAAAAAATCAATTTCGTCATTATCCTTTAAAATTACCTTCCATGTTTACAGAATGAAAATTACATGTAATTATTTAAACAATAATTAAAATTATACACAAAAAACGCGAATATTCATTTTTCGCGATTACAGTGCCATCTGTGAGGCTAACAGAAAAGTGAGTTAAGCAAACTATTATTATTTTTTCATGAGGAATCAGAATCTTCAAAAAAAAAAATAGGGGTTCCCATTTAAAAGAATTAAGTTGACCTTGTTGTAACGACAACAGCGCCACCTGTGAAAAAACCAATATCACATAATTGTAGCCCCCTACTGTACGATTATTTTTTTATATAGGTTATTGTTTGTTAAAATGCTTTCTTTCCGAAATATTTCCAGAAAACATATTAAATGCCCCACCCTGTTGAACCCTGAGGTATTCCACATCTGACTAATTCCCATTCAGAAAACTGTGGACCACTTAAAGCAGCCTTAAAATTCTCCATTGACACTTTGTTTTCTATTGAGAAGGTAAAAACTAAGCTATTTATTAACAATGCCATCTATACCATAATACTTTAATTTCTGTGTCAGAATTTTATGATCTACACAGTCAAATGTCTTGGATAAATCACGAAAAATTCCCACAGGAATTAATTTATCATTTATTCCTTCTAAAATATTGTCAGTGAATGCAAATATAACTTGTTCTGTTGAATGACCCATTTGAAAACCAAAATTTGATTTAGTTAGAATATTATTAATTTTAAGATGTTCATAAACTCTATTGTACATACTTTGAAAGTAAATTTGGCTGCTGCTGAAAAATTCTATCACTCTTATTTTGCACAATCTGACATCAATGTCATCCTAAGAAACAGTAATGCAATACTGGCTTGTCAAAGTGTGTACATTGCTTTCTCAAAAACTTTAGAGAAGGCTGTTAGTAATGAAATAGTATGGTAATTTGATATGGCTAACTTATCTCCATTTTTATAGAGTGGTTTAACTACAGCATACTTAAGCTTTTCTGGAAAAGTACCCTCAAGTGAAGATATATTAAACCGATAACTTAATTCTGTGGAGCACAGTTTAATTAATCTGCTGGAAATCCCATCATAATCACTTGAGTATTTGCTCTTAAGAGAAAAAAGTTATATCAAGATATGTTCAATTAAGATCTTTGACATGAAATTCCTTCCCTACCCATTAATTATAGAAAATCTTTACTTTTTTATCTGTGTACCCAGAAAACTGACTCTTCTTGGCATTTATTTTCAATCCATGTTTAATTACCTAGCTATATATTCTGTTTAGATCCTCTTGTAGCTGTTAATGTCCTCTACTGTTTAATCCCTTTGTATAACATTGTCATCTTGAAACAATATTACTACTCTCTTCAAGCCATCAATGCAATAATTCGTTAGCATTAAGAAACAGCAGTGGTCCTAATACACTACCCAGAGGCACTCCTATATTAACTTTTACCTCTTTTGATACTGCATTACCCACCCAAACCCTTTGCATTCTTCTTTTTAAGAATTCCTCCATCCAGGAAATAACTTTTTCATCCACCCCAATGGTTTTCACCTTTCTGCCACCATTTATTGGCTCACTCTGTCAAATGCTTTGGATATATCCAGTGCTACACTGCCAATCTGACCTCCCTTATTTTATCTGCAGTATCTTGCACGTAGCCTACTAACCGAGATATTTAATTAAAATTGCAAAGGAACTCACACACTCTGGTGGCAATTTCCCTACACACCCATCTTCCCCCTTTCCTGCACCCACCTACATTTTCCCTCTACAAATTTTAACTTTAAATTCTTTCAACATTTTTGGTCAATTATTCATCATTACTCTTAGTAACTTATTCCAATCCCTGACACCCTTACCTAAAAAAGAGAATCATACTACTCCCTCGTGCCTGAAATAGACTGCCAGCTTGTGGTCATGGTCATCTTTCCTCTTCCATGCATTATTTTTCATTTTTCCACCAGTATCCATCCATGCCTCATCACCATGCCATGTACACTCCCATGACTCTTCACCCTCCTCCTGTCTTCCAATGAATCCCATTCCTGCTTTTTTATCATATCTGTTACTGATTGCATTCTGCGATAATTTCCAGAAACTAATCTAGCAGCCCTTTTTCGCACCCTCTCCAACTCCTGTATTTGTTCCTCAAAATGTGGGTCCCATACTACACTACCATATTCAAGCAATAGTCTGACCAAAGTTTTGTAACCCGATTCCCTTACTTCTCTTGTACATCTCCTCATCACTCTCTCCAACAAGTGCAGAATTTTGAAACCTTTCATTCTGGCCTTGCATTCGGGAGGACGGCCGTTCGAATCCCTGTCCGGGCATTCAGATTTGGGTTTTTCCATGGTTTCCCAAATCACTCTAGGCAAATGCCGGGATGCTTCCTTCAAAAGGCCATGGCCAAATTCCTTTCCATTCTGTCAGAAACTCGCATGCCTGGGGACCAACTCTTCACAGCACCAAGCTTTACTGATCTTTGACCGTTTACTCTGGCCTCGGGATTTAACAGTCGCCAACTACTCGAATTACCCCAAGCAGTAAAGGTTTAAAACACTCCTATATGAATAGTTCACACTGGGAAGAGCAAACTACAAATAAAGAATCGTCATTTAAGATAAAAGTTCACACAGTATATTGTTCAAAGTAATCAATTATATACAATTCCCGAGTACCAGAGCGTGTACACCTTAAAGGCAATCAGACTTCATCACCGCAAAATAGATTGCAAAGTTCAGACATGCAGCATCATCACTTGGTCCTTAAAATAATTCCACGTTGCTTCTAACATGATAACTGCCGCCCACACCCATGTGCCTCCCACACTAGACCAACCACGACGATAGACGACCGACAATAGACCATGTGTAGGACGCGCGCTGTGTTAAATAGCCTCCTAGCGACGTCATTCAGATCACTACGCGCCAATCAAATCTCGTAATCTAAAATTCTTTTTGCATCACCTAGATAGCTTTCCTTTGGTATAAAATCTTAGATACTTCCCTTGCCATCAACTTACCAAAATATCCACCCCTTTATATAACTTGTTCATATAGATTTATTTGATGTGACCCCGGAACTATTTTCTCTCCTCGAAGCACGTGGTTCTTTGGCGCGAAACCAACTCATGGTCTTTAACAGTCTTGCTTGTAAATGGCCGATATTTTCATATAATTTCGAAATTAAGTAACTTCTCTTGCAGAACTGCGATTTCAAATCTAAGATCACCAGTGTATGCTTGAATTTTCCCTTAATATAGTTAAATTCTAATCGGAAATGATTTCTTGGTTAAACTAACTTACGCGGTCCCACTTGAATAAATGACTGTGGCTACTACCTGAAGCTACTTGCCTATGGAAAACCCAAACTAAAACATCTTTCTACTCTTTTACACCCGAAAATAATGCTGTGACTTCAACTCTTCTTAACTGAAAGTAAGTTTAGGGGTTATAGGGAGGATGCTAGGCCCCTGACAATTCCTTGCCCCCCATCATTTCCCATCTCTAAAGACCTCGCTGTTAAGAGACGTTAAGCAGTTAAAAAAATAAAAATAAAATGAAACCTTTTCCTGCTACCTGTCCAATGTGTGTTACCCAGTTAAGCTTGTTATCAAATCCATAAAATCTTCTCGAGTTTTCCAGTGGGATAGCGTGTCAGTAAAAGTACAAGGCAATGTTTCAGAGACTGCCTCTGGCTCCATCTTCACTGGAAGATGGAGCCTATCCTGCGCTTTACTAGCGCATGTCTTCGTCATAAGGAAGGTCAGCCAGTTGGGTGTGGTCAGTGGCAGGTGGCCTTCGGGCAAGTAATCAGTGAAAGCTAGACACGCATTACGCCAGCAAGAGAGAGCTAGTCTCAGGTATATAAGTAGCTAGTGATTCCTAGCCAATTCAGTCTAGTTACAAGCTGAATCCAAGCAGTTTCACTCTGCCAAAATCTTCTGAGTGTATTTTGGTTTGTAACTTGTCTTACAAAACTGTATGAGAATCAAAGTAAATTACTATGGATTTGTTAGCATCTGATAGTTCTGACGATGAATATATTTTACCTTTAAGAGTTAAATATATTTGAAAATGTTTTTAATTGTCATAGCAGAGTCAGTGGTGATAATAGTACATTGTGTTATGGAATTACTGATCCTCTGCATGCAGATGAAAATTCTGTGTTGAGAACAAATTGTATGGCAAAAATGAGCTAAATTTCTAGGAGGTTTACAGATCTTGTCAATATTCTGCACTGGCCATCATGTCTAGCAAATTTAAATGTGAAATTAAACTCTTTAAATACTTTTAAGTTGTATCTGAGTCATCAAGAATTTAAGTATAAGTTTGGTAACAATGAAAGGAAAGAAATTCCACAAGGCATTCTGTGAGTGGCTGCGTCGAACGCAAGTCTTGCGGAAGCCCAGCCACTACATCTGTTAGCTTGAAGAAGGGTTTTAGCCCAAAATATTGTATTTTCTTTGTTTGTGTGTTGCTGTTGCCCTCCTCCCTTCAACTTTGGTGAGTGTTGTATGTATTTCATCTATCCTTTCCATAATATATATAGTAACAATGAAATCAAGACGTTAAGTAGCGGAAAGGAACCAAATTAGGATAGGGAAATGAGCCACCACTTACCTTTAGAGGATGGATGTGGGGCGCGATCACACAGAAAAGACACAAACACAAATAATAAAGTAATTTTTGGGATAAACCCTTCGTCAACGGGAGAACATTATGACAGGTGGGCGCAGCTGGAGACTGCCTAACAGAAAGACCGCCGGTCGGGAAAATGGTGGGGGTAAATTCAAACATCGGAAAAGTAGAGAGGCAGTGAATCAAGAGCTAATACCCGAGCATAGATATCTGATTTCCCTATCCTAATTTGATATATATATATATTTTACAGTTTTGAATTAATTCCAATGTCAGAGATTAATACTTAAATGGCTAATCATTTGACAATAAATATTAACCTTATGGTAACAAAATATAGTTTGTTCAAATAAATCAACCTCACTGGTATTGTAACAGCCACAATAAATTTATCAAGCAACCAGTTTTGTATAAAGTAGTCTGTGTAAACTGTAGGCACAAAAATATTATTGAGAAATTTTATAACAATTCTATATAACTAATGACGAGAAGTCACATACCTAGCAATGCCAATTTCTTACCTAATGTAATGTCACCATCACAAGATCACTATGATTTAAAAGTCTTGACATTTGTGCTGTAAAAATTAAAACAAATTTTTATCAGATTTTTTTTCCGCGTCGTTCTGCTCAACTTGGGAGTGTGAGTGGACTTATCTAGCAGATGTGTTTTTCCTGTGTTCCCAGAATCTCTTCATCTTGTCGCTGTGTTCTTTCCTGCGTTCTTCTGTCCAAGTGTTCCTTCTTCTAATATACTGGCTGTTGGCAAACTGGTGGTTATTGACCATGCTACTAAATCTGTGTCTGTCCTCTATGATATCGTCTGTTATTCTAATTTTATCAGATTGGTATCATTATGATAGCAATCTGTTTTTTTATGGTATCTGCTCAGAGAGCACATTTGGTGTTAGAATTGCAACTGAACAGACTAACTATTTTCTATATGTGTCTGAGAGAAATGTGACTAGAAATTATCCTTTGGAATTGTGACATTTCAGAACTGTTTTAAATATCATTAATGGTTCTAAAGTGATTTCTTACTATACACCATCACAAGGAGACATTGACAAATTCTTTGAAAAAAAGGTCTGTAAAAAGTGTGGAGTCAGATTTCGATGAACGTAAACTACCAAGTGACCAAGACGACATAAGTGAGTCGAAAGAAGAAATTAAACCAAGTAATAAAAGAAAAGTTGTTTCACATGAAATTACTGATTTAGTGAGCATTATTGATTTGATTTTTAAAATTGTTTTGCATTTCAAAAATTCTGAGGAATGTCTGGTTTCACTTCTTGGCTTTATAAACACTTTATGAAACTCTCCAAAGTTGATTCTATTCAAAATATTGTCACTTATAAAGAACATATGGGAACAGAACAAATCCTCAAATACTTGTGTACTGAATTCACAGACTGCGATTGGACTCTTTCTGTCTTCTTACAAGACCAGTACAAAAGTAATCTTAAAGTGTTTACAAACCTTTTTAGACAATATATCAAAAGTAGAAAACACAGATTCATCTCTATCATCTTTGAAAAATTCAGAACAGGACGGTAACACAGCCATGTCATCCACACTTGCAACAGATACAGCGGATGATGTAAATGTCTCTTCCGAAAACACGTCTTTAATAGACTGGGAAAATCTAAATTCACCTTTGTTATTTCAAGACCAAATGACAGAGGAAGAAACAATATCTTCCAGTATTTCTTTAACAAAAGAAAATCAGAAAACTACATTTTCGTGGACAGATGAGGAACAACCTTTTTTCATGGTAATGCAATTCTATCTGACCAAAATGATCTGGCCAATAGACAGACAACACTGATGGAAAGACAAAAATAGGGAAATCAAAATGCTTTGCGATCCAGACAAACCAAAAACTGTAATGAATCAATCGATTCCAATGTGATCTTGAATTCTCAAAATTATCTAGGAAAATTACAGAAAAATGGGAAGGACAAAAAAAATCAAGTATTCGACAGAGGAGATACTACGATTAATTTCTAATATAGTTACTGTTCCCATAAGTTCAATACCACACACTGATGAATGGTTAAGTAATATTAAACTTGTAAATTTAAATCAAAATATTTATAAGAATTGTTTTAAGACTATGGAATTGAAAATTTCTAAAATATGTTTAAAATCTTTATATAAATATATTCATAGCACTGAAAAAGAATATTTTCAAAGTTATTGTTCAGATTTTGATAGTTACTACTATTCTGAACACATGTCACAACAAATTATAGTTGTTAGAATATCAATTCAATGATGGTTATGATGCTATTAAATATTTTCTAACTTGTGTACATAATGTTTTGAATAGATGTAATGGAAAGAAAAATTGTATTAATTTAATTGGTGAAGCTAACAGTTTCAAGAGTACATTTGTGTCTATATCTGCTGCCATGATCAACACAGGCTGGTGTAACAAAAACAAGTACGAGGGTTGTTTAAAAAATAAGGTTCCCACATTTTTTTTTAGACACAAGGAATTTTATTCGAAAAAAAAATAACGATTACACCATTAGAAACGTTGATCTTTAAGCTATAAATGAATGTAATCTTTCTCGGCGTCGTTTATTTATAAATGTTTCTCGGGAAACAAACCGAGTGATGTTGTTATTAATGCACAATATTTCGGCGACTTTATTCTCCGTCGCCATCTTCAGCTATTTTTCCACATAGTCCCCATTTTTTTCTATGCATTTTTTCTGTCGAGTAATCCACTTTTGTATTCCCACCTCAAAGAAGTCCGCCGCCAACCCATTGATAAACTTGGAAACTACTTCTTGCAACTCCTCGTCCGTCTGGAATCGTAGACTGCCTAGGTGCTCCTTCAATTTCGGAAACAGATGGAAATCACTGGGTGCCAAATCGGGGCTGTAAGGGGGGTGGTCAATGACATCCCAGCCAAATTTGTCGATTAACTCCTTCGTTTGTTGCGACACGTGTCAACGGGTATTGTCGTGGTGCAGCCTTTCGCCTTTGCTGAGTTTTCCCCTACGACGATTTTGGATTGCCCGTCTGAGCTTTTTCATGGTCTCGCAATAACCTGTGGAGTTTATGGTGGTCCCTCTAGGCATAAAATCAATGAGCAGTACACCACGCCGGTCCCAAAACACCGATGCCAAGATTTTTCCTGCTGACAGCTGCTGCTTAAACTTCTTTGGTGGCGACGATCCGGTGCGTTTCCATTGGCGCGATTGTTGTTTTGTTTCCGGAGTAACGTAATGGCACCACGATTCATCCTCCGTAACAATGGAATCAAGGAAGTCTTCGTTATTCTCGTCGCATTCACTGCAGAACTTCAGAGCACAGTCGACGCGCTGCTGTTTGT
Organism: Vandiemenella viatica; assembly: GCA_031002005.1. NCBI lineage: Eukaryota > Metazoa > Arthropoda > Insecta > Orthoptera > Morabidae > Vandiemenella > Vandiemenella viatica. Next base: position 15,263,273 of record CM061920.1, on the reverse strand, counting down.
GGACTTCTGAAAGCATGTGCGGCACCCAGCGTGTGCACACCTTATGGTATCCCATCTTTTCATTCAACATCCTGTCAATTGAAGCTTCGGAAGCCTCAGGAATTTGAGCAGCCAGTTGCCGGATGGTGATTCGCCGATCTTCGAGTAGGATCTGCTCAACTTTCGCCACAACGTCGTTGGAGATCGACGGCTTCCCGCTTTGTTGTTCATCGTGGACGTCCGTACGGCCGTTGGCAAACTCCCTACGCCATTTGCGGGCGTGTTGAATGCTTATACACGTTTCCCCATACACTTCACTCAATTGCCCATGAATTTCTACAGGTGGTAACTTTCTTGCGTGCAAAAATCGGATGACCGCACGAATTTTACACCTGGCCATGACGGGCTCCATCGCTTTTGGCTGTTAGGCCGGTACTGACCGTTGGAGAGCCACGCTGATTGTTGGAATCGGTGGTGGGGGATCCGGCAAACACGGTGGTGTGGCCAGATTTCGCATTGCACCATGCACGGTAAGGGGACAGAGTTGGGAACCTTACTTTTGAAACAACCCTCGTATGTGTGTTTTGGATTACAAGAATGTGCAGGGAGGAGACTGATTGTAATGGACGATCCAAACATTGATCCTGGCAGTTTAGAACAACTGAAAACTGTTTTTTCCAACAATTCAACTAACATATCTGTAAAATTTGAAAATGATTATATTTTACCAAAAACTCCAGTTATTGTATGCAGTAATGAGGATTACTTTAAAGGACATGTTTGGGACAAAAAGATTGAAAAATTTTACTGGAAAAAATGGAATTGTAGACGGGTTAAAGAATTAAACCCATTTTCTTTCTACAATTTATTATAACACATGTACATGGACTCTGCTTGTAATTAATTTAACAATAAATTTGTTATGAAATATGTTAACTGAGTGTATTTTTATTTAAATCCTCTACTTCTAGATTAATCCTTTCCTCAATGTATCTTTTTCTCTTCTTCCCAATGTCGTCAGTAATTATTGCTGCAGCATGATCACAGTTTGCATTTACTGTTGTTGCCGCAGCAGCACCAGAATCGAAATAAATTCCATCATAATAAAATGAAACACTATCAGCATCCCCCTTTGAATACATTTCATTACTGTGATCTAATGTTTGAACCATAGTGTTATAAGTTTCAATAGAAAAGGCAATTTCAATTGCAGTTTCTATCTTTAAAATCATTTTAGCATTAACATAACTATTGGCATCATCATGTGCATGTTTTGCTATGGGATTAATTCCTAGAGTAAATGAAGGCATTAATTTTACATTTGTCTGTTTATTAAGTTCACAGTATGAGACTTTTCAATGCCTTGTTGGTAACTCAAAAAATTTAAATGAAGAGAGAATGGTTTGACACAATTATCTTTTACTGCATTAAGTTTCTTACTGTCTGATGAACTATAACGACCAGGAAGGGAATTTGTACCAATATAGTAGTCTGTCCCAGCACAAGCCCATCCATGTGCCTTTTTCTGCTTTTAATAATTCCAATTCGTGGTTGTAAGAGAAAATGCTGAGTCAAAATCTTTAGATTTGAGTAAATACTGTATAGAACAAGACTTTGAATGTTATGAAATACTGTTAGAATTAGATAACAACAATTTGGTAGTGCCATTAGTTTGTGGAGCACCCACTGGAAACTTCAATATTCAAGGGAGAGTCAAATGAAAACCCTAATTTTATATATATATATATATATATATATATATATATATATATATATATATATATATAATTTTATGTATTGTGCATACGTACAAGTCACCTGTATCAATTTTTTATAGTCTCCTCCATGCTCAAAGCATGTCGGCCAATGCTTCCAAAGTACATGAATTCATGTATAAAAAAAGATGATTTCCACGCTCAATGCATGTCAGCCATCACTTCTGAAGTTCCTGAATTCCCATATATATATATACATATATAAAATCTTTTGGGAGATGACACAACTAGTCATGCGTTGCCTGGCACACCTCGTCATCAGATTGAAACTGTAACTAATGTCAACAGCTGACACTATATCATCCAATGTTGCTCAGCATTTTTTCAATATGATGGCTTCAACTGCTGCTGTGGTCTCAGGAGTCGCAACAAAATATGCCTGGCCTGAGCGCGGTGCATTTGCTACGTCACACTGTTTGCAAACTTCCTACTCCATTCATACACTTGCTGCTGTGGCAAAAGGGCATCCCCGTACTGTATCTTCATTCTGCGATAAATGTTTATAGGTTTTACACCTTCACTTTATAAAAATCTAGTCACTGAACACTTTTCTCCTCTGGTGCACATTGCTAATGGGGCGGCTCTTCACTGTGCTTCCACCTGTGGGACATCCAGCAAATTATTTCAAACAGGTGTACCAACTTGCAGACCACTGGTGCACACTCTTGACTTTGAGAACCGTATGTAGAAGCTAGAAATGTCCTTCTCAGACAGAATACAAAACTTGATGTAGAATTTTAAACAAAGTAATTAGAGAGGCTAAGTATTTGGCTATAAGCAGAAATTAGTAGTTCATGTAATAAGAGAGACCACTGTATCATCCTCTGAACATAAACCTATAACGTAATGATAAACTTGATGTGCGTTCAATAACTACTTACAGGTGCTAAAAAATGAAAGGAAAATTTATTGGTAATACAAATGCTGTAACAATACATAGGGGATTCCGCCAGGAACTGGTGTCATAATACTGCCATTTTCAAATGCAAGACTCCCCTAGAAATACTTTCTGAAGTACATTTAACAGTTTCCCGCTGGTACAGGCTAATTTCTGATTGAAAATAATGGTCCAGGCTGTATTACAAGAATTATTGCTTGAAAATAATAAGTCTCGCAATTGACTACAGCAGTATTATGACATCATTATTGAATGTTGTTGTAGCGGAATTGATCTCGAGTAGACCCATACATAGATCTTGTCACAAAAAGATAGCATCTATGTGTCCACTTCCCGCCAGTCGAAGTGAAATGGAAAATCCATTAAAAATATGAAGTCATTTGGTTATATTGAGGTTTCCACCCATATACTGAAACAATGTAGCACTAGTGTTAGCAGAGTTATCAGTCATGTCTAAATAGTTCTTTTGAATAGTTCCCAACTCACTCAAGAAGTAGCTAAACAAACCTCTTCATAAATAGAGCGACAATACAAAGACTGAGAACTATAGATCCATATCACTTCTATCATCATCATCTTCAAAGCTTTTAGAAAAAGCAATGCACAGAAGGGTTAAACACATCTACATAATGATGACCTACGTGGTAAAGTACTGTTTGGTTTTAGGAAAGGTGTTACCACAGTCTCGGCAATCTTTTCTTTTGTAGACAACATTTTGGAAGCATTGCATAAAATATTAGATTCCCTTGGAATATTCTGTGATCTTGCCAAGGCCTATGATTATGTTAACCACGAGATTCTCCGAAGCAAATAAGAACACTATAGAATTAGTGGCAGGCCAGGACTTTGGATTAGAGTGTATTTGGAAATGCTAAAGCAATGTGTATCCTTGAAAGATGGTTAATACAGTCAGTATAGGTTATAACCTCAGAATGGGGAATTATTAAATGTGGTGTACTTCAGGGTTCAATTCTTGATCCTCTGCTGTTCTTAATTTATATCAATGATCTGTCATTCATATTAGATCTTATTGAATATATGGTACTTTTGCAGATGGTGCTAGCATATTATTGACACAACAATCAGTAAAAAAGCTTGAAAACACAGCAAATGCACTAAAGAAAATTAACATGTTTAAGTGCTAATAAACTAATACAGTACTTAATGTAGAAAAGACACAATTACTTCAATTTGTTACAAAAAATAAAACAAAGGGCAGCGATAAAGTGATATTTGAAGGAAAAACAATCATTTAAAGCAGTTTCACAAAATCCCAGGTTGTATATATTGATAATAAGTTGAACAGGAAGCAATGTATTCAATAACTTCTTTAAAAAAACTCAGTTCTGCAACATTTTCATTAAGTTAGAATAGCTGATATAGAAACAAGGAAGTTAGTATATTTTGCATAATTTCACTCTGCTCACCTGTGGTATCTTATTCTGGGAAAACTCTTTACAATCGTAGAGGGTATTTAAATCGCAAAAACAAGCTCTATGAATTATTTGTGGAACAAGTCCACAGATGTCAGAAATCTTTGAGTACAATAAATATACTCCCTGCTATCTTTTGTAGTGGAAAACTGAACTCTTCAATCTCACTAAGAATAAATTATACACAATACTCACCAGATTTGAAGGATGGAGGGCAGCAGTAACCAAAAAATTAATACACAAAAAACCGAATATTTCAGACAAAACGCTTTTTCAAGAACATAGACATTTGTGGCTAGGATGCTCCGTGGTTCGGATTCCATGTAGCTGTAGGTCTCCTTTCCCCAGTAGGATTATCTACATCTATATCTATATATATACTCTGCAATTCACAAAATTGTGAGTGGCAGAGGGTGCTCAGCACCAAAGCTAATCTCTTTGTTGTGCATTCCAATCCCTAATGGTACGAGGGAAAAAAGATTCATATAAGAGTCAGTGCGGCACCTTATTTCTCTAATCTTTCCTGTCATTCCGGCTCAAGTAGGTTGGTGGAAGAAGTATTTCACTACACTCGTAAGTAAAAGTGGGAGTACACATGTTTACAAATAAGTTTAAACGAAACGTGCATCGTCTATCTACCAGAGACTCCCAGCCTAGTCTACTAATCAGTTCTGTGACACTTTCATAAGGACTGTAGCAAGCGGTCACGAATCGAGCGACTCTTCTGTGTACTTTCTCTATACTTTCGATCAACCCCTTATGAAACGGATCCCAAATGGCAGAACAATTGTCCAAATGTGGACGCACAAGAGAATTGTACGCTATCTCCTTTGTACTGTTACTCCCAAACATTTCCTAGAATTGACCATATCAATAACTGAATTGTTTAACTCGTATTTCTCCTTCACTTAAACAATGTCAACAAAAACATCCAGTTCACGATGGAGGTTGAAAAGGAAGGCCGCCTGCCCTTTTTATAAATTCTGATTATAAAGAAAGCCGATGGAACATGGTGTATAGGAAGCCAATGCACACGGACCTGTACCTAAATGCGCACAGTCATCATCATCCAGCACAGCGCAAGACAGTACTAACTACTCTTGTCCACAGAGCGTGGGCAATATGTGATAAAGACAGCCTTCCTAGTGAGTTAAAACATCTACATGATACCTTCAGAAAGAATGGGTACAATGAACATCAGATACAGTTGTCATTCCGGGAAATGAAATGCAGGCCTAATAAACACGATAATGGTCCACACGATAAATTAGCCTTCTTGCCGTACTCTGGCCCACAACATCTAGGGTCGGAAGAGTCCTGGCAAGAAATGGCATTAAGACCATTTTCCTACCACCACCAAAATTGAGGAACATTTTGCACTCTCCAAAAGATGACCTTGCCCGTCGTACACCCGGAGTTTACTGCATCCCGTGTGAATATGGAAAGAAATACATCAGCCAGACGATACGGTGCATACAACAACGTTTATGGAACACGCCCGACATGTTCGCTTGGGGCAAAAAGACAAATCAGCAGTGGCGGAACATAGTTTGGCAGAAGGACATGGTTTCGATTTCGAAGTGACTAAGGAGCTGACACATGCGAGAGGCTTCTGGGACAGTGTCATTAAAGAAGTATTTGGAATTCGCCTCGCGTCTGATTTGGTTAACAGGGATTGTGGGTTCCAGATAAGTGATGCATGGATTCCTATTGTTGAGGCTGTTCGTCACCAACGTTCTACTTTTTGTGTTCCGCGGGCGTCTAATGACGTCTGAGATGCTGCTAGGCAACATAACAATGTCTGTCGTTGCCATGCCAGTTTTCAAACAACACGCTCAAGGCAGACTTCAAGACTTACAACTGCACCTGAAGATGGCGATGGAGAATAAAGTCGCCGAAATATTGTGCATCAGTAATGATATTACTCGGTTTGTTTCCCGAGAAACGTTTATAAATAAACAACGCCAAGAAAAATTGCATTCATTTATGGATTATTTTTGTTAGTTATGTTCATTGTCTTGCACTTTTTACAATTTAGTGTAAGTTGCCACTCAGTGCATCGAGCCAAAATAACATCCAGATCACACTGACTTTCTAAGCAATTGGCCAAATTCCTTACTTCCCTATAAATAACCGCATCATCAGCAAACAATCTAAAAATTCTTTTCACTTTGTCTCCGAGATTGTTTATAAAAATTAAGAAAAGAAGTGGTCCTATTACACTTCCTTGAGGTACACCCGATGTAACATCTAGATTAGAAGAACTATCTCCTTCAATGACGACATACTGCGACCGACCAGTTAGAAAATCCTTGATCCATTCATAAAGCTGATCCGATATACCGTACGCTCGAAGCTTCATTAAAAGGCGGTTGCGTGGCACATAGTCAAAGGCTTTCTGAAAGTCTAAAAAAATTGCATCTACTTGTGAACCTGCATCAATAACTTTCATTATGTCGTGTGTAAATAGGGCCAGCTGTGTTTCACATGATCATTTCTTCCAAAAACTGTGTTGATTTGTTGTAAGCAAATTATTTTCATCTAGAAAATTCATGTTGTTGGAGCATATAATATGCTCCACAACTCTACTACAAACAGATGTTATGGATATGGGACGGTAGTTTCCAGGATCACCTTTCTTGAAAATTGGAGTTACTTGCGCGATTTTCCAGTCTGAAGGTACTTTTCGCTGTTGTAATGATTTACTGAATATATCAGAGAGAAATGGCCCGATTTCTGCTGCATACTCTGAAAATACTCTTACTGGAATTCCATCCGGGCCCGGTGCTTTCCCCCACTTCAGGAGCTCTAATTGCTTAATGATACCTGCAGTATCTATTCGTAATGATTCCATCACCAACTCGACATGGTGTTGGAAGACGGAAATACTATCCTTATTTTCATTTGTAAATGAATTTTTGAATACAGTATTTAGTACATCAGCTTTATCGCGGCTTTCATTAACTTCGGAACGTTCACGAATTAGTGCTGGAATATTGCTGTTGGTACAATTGACTTTTTGTACATATGACCAAAATTTCTTTGGGTTTTCTGTGAGACTCCTAGAGAGAGAGTTGGAATGAAAATCGGGGTAGGGCAGCCATGACAGAGACGCACGCGCGGCTAATCAAAACTCTGTCATGCGGCGACCAAACAATCCTTCAGGATCTCCCGGCCAACAATGCCATACGCGTTTATCTTTTCACCACAGGGTAGAAAGATTGAATTTTTCCTATACAGCACAATACAGTCATTTTCGATAGTTGCCAGTATTAATTATTGACTTAGTGAGATGTGGAAAGAAGTCAATTTACAGCAAAATAATTACATAACACAATAGATCTATAAACCATAAATGTGCTATCACATAATAGTATGTTTATTAATTAAAAAGGTAAATAGTTTTTGCTATCGGGTTCAATTTTAGAAATAGAAAGACAATCAAATATGGAAATTAAAAAAAGAATTACTATTGACCGGAAAGTAATCGGGATGCTAAATTCACTTCTATGGAGCAAGAATGTTATGAATAGAACAAAAAGAATTATATGTAAGTCATTATTGGAAAGTATAGTTTTATATGGATCAGAAACCTGGACAATCAACCAAAACCATGTTAAGAAGTTGAAATGGATTTCTGGAGAACAGCAGCAAGAATATCAAGAAAAAAAAAGTAAGGAATACTGAAATAATAAAGCTAATAGAAGTGAAAGAAGAAATGTATCAAGTTGTAGAACAAAAAAGATTGGAATGGTATCATCATGTAAGAAGGATGGAAGACACTAGGATACCAAAACTTGTACAGGAATGGGAAGTTACCTGGCTCCAAAGTGTAAAAATAGAAATGATAATATTTTTGTGAAGAAGAGGAAGATATACAAGATGGAAATATCTGGAGAAATATTTTGAGAAGTTCTGAATTTTTATTGTTATGTTGGAGGAAAACCTCTATATTGAGGAAATCTCTCTCTTAATAATAAATTGATTAAAACAACTACATTTATACAAAATACTAGGAATTGTTTTTTTAAACCCTGGTGAAAGAAATTCTTCTATGGAGTAGGAGTTGTCAATTAAAAAATTATCTTTTTTTTTCCTGAATTTAATCTTTTTCCATGTCAGACATTTGAGATGTGTTGGAGCTTAGTGTAAATATGTAGGCCTATCTTTGAATGGATGACAGTGTTTGTAATTATTGTGAAAATCAATTTTACTTCTAGTGTCAGACAAGACAATACAATACATTCATTTTCCATAGATTCCAATATAGGAGACTGGCTCAGTGTGATGAGAGAAGTTGACAATCTACAGAAAGAAAATTGCATAAAAAAGATGTGCAGTCACAGGGCACATGGTACATTAATTACATCCACTAAATTTACACAAACCACTGACAGTCATTTTGTAGATACCTTAGAAATAAATTCTTTGGCTGAGTAGGAGTTGTCAGTTAAAAAATCTTGTAATATTTTTCCCGAATTTAATTTAGATTTCTCATGGTCTCCCAAAATTACTCCAGGTGAATACTAGTCTGAATTCATTTCTGTTTCTTGCCCCAATCCTTTTCTACCTCCAATAACCTTGACAATGAGAAGGTGTAAAGCAATAAGCAAAAAAAGAAAAGGCAGCAACTTAAGATCTGCTATAAGTGCTTTATTTCGCATTTTAGGCACTTTTGTTAAAATGGTGTAGTCAAATTTTCAGCATGATTATGAACTCGTGTTGATGTCTTGACCACCAACTTTGCCTGAGCTCAACCCAATATAACACCTCTAGCACACTATTGGGTGCCAGATCTGTGCCCTCAAACCACCAGCTCATAATTAAGAGGAATTGTGTGACATGTTCATAGACATCTGGTGCCAGATACTGCTAGATACCTATCAAGGACTTTAATTCATGCCATGGCAAACTGCTGCTGTGTTGCATTAAAAAGGTGGACTAACACACTGTTAAGCAGGTGCTCATAATGTTTTGGGTCATCAGCATATATTGACATTGCAGCTTGGTAAATGTTGGTTGAAGAATTAGGGTTGTACTTGGAAGGGAAGAGGCAACCACAAACTAGCACTTTTCCAGGCATAAGTGAGTGTTAAAATTTTCATTTGTAGATAAGGGAGTTGGAGAGTTGAATTACTGAAGGAAATGCTGAACAGTTCACGAAAAACAATGAAAAAAAAGGAGTTAAAATCGGCAAATGGCTAAATGGTACAGAAACCCTCCATAGGCACATTTTCTGACATAACAGTTGTCTTTGTGATTTTGTCCCCACCAAAAGGGAGCTGAGAAAAATTGTCACTTGGTTATTTTTTTCATTACCTGAGTGTGGTATAATCCACTACTACTTCCCTGTGGTTGTGTGCAGATAAGTGACCCGCACCTTTATTTATCCTACATATGGTCCGGCCCGCCGCTAGCTGTTTGAGTGCCCGCATGCAATACCGATTATGCCCCCCCCCCCCCCCCGTCTAACTGTAGCCAGTGGTGGATCTAGGAATTTTCCGAACCGGGTCAAAAAACTGTGAGATTGCCGCCCCTTTGATCATTATTTGCCGCCCCCATTGTTGCGATCACGAGTGTCGTCGGCCGCCCAAAGAAGCTGTTGAGCTAAAAAAATAAGGTCGCTGCAAATTTCATCGCAGCGACAATGGAGTGGCAAGAGAGATAGCTGTGGCCCTGCGTATGGTGAAGGTTAGTCGGTAGTTTGCTAATGCTAGATTGTGTCTCATGATAGATTTGACAGTGTTGTTATTAATGTTATAGAAACTGATGAAATATGTGAACATGTGTACATAGTATTTTATAGGACATGACAGATGGAATGATCAAAGTGTAAAAGAAGGAAGAGGAAAAGAAATAGTAGATTAAGTCGTCGTATTTTGATGTAATTTCATTTTGTGTAGTTATTTTAATCTTTATATCTGAATGTTTTGTAAGGTTGTAAATGATAAGCCGGGTAACCACCAGGTCATTCGGTCGTAGTGCTAACATGGTGGTGAAAGAAATATTTTGTCAAACACATCTTTTGCCAAAAGGTTATTGGGAGGGGTGTAACGATACAATAGTATTATTGGAAGTATCGATATTGGTGAGGCGAGAGGAGTATCACGGAAAAAGTTGGTGCCAGTCTGTTTCTAGTGGGGAGAGAGTATGGGCACTTCACGCGCACGGGTTGGCTTTGAGTAAAACAATGTTGCGGATGCGATACTTGTATACATGTCAGTGATTACGTGGGAGCAAGGCTACATATCTGCTCGCTAGATATTGGAAGGACTCGAGGACTGTGTCGTGACTGTGACAGTGCTTTCAGCGTGTGTGAACACCGAACAGTAATACGACGGATATATGCTGGCCTGGACATTTTCCTAATTTACGAACTGTACAATCTTCAGAATATGGTCAAACTAGTTTATTAATCACTGTTGGTTTACCTTGGCAAGCTGCATCAGTTTTCGTGTAATTAAAAGTGTATGTTGTGTTCATCTTAACACATTGTTGTTGCTTCATGTCTGTAAGCCAGCTACCTTTCACTTGATCAGCCGAGTTGGTCGGCAGAACTTGCAGAATTGTAGCGACGACTGATGTATTTATATTTCATGGCCTGTGAACAGCGACTGAATAACTATAACTGCATTTAATGTTAGTATTATGCCGAGGACAGACTGTAAAATACACCACCAATCAGCTCAATGTTTTATTAATTTCCAGCTTAAATGGTTACAAACTGTTACATTAAGATGAAATTAAAGATGCCAATTTACTGTGTGAGATGTTGGATATTTTTTTAATTTTTTTTAATTTAATTTAATTGCAATGGAGCACAGGCTCCGGCGGCAATTTCCCTACACCCCCATCTTACCCCTTATCCTGCAGCCACTTACATTTGCCCTCTACAAATTTTATCTTTAAATTCTTTTAACATTTTCGGTGTATTATTCATCATTTCTCTTGGTAACTCATTCCAATCCCTGACACCCTTACCTAAAAAAGAGAATCTTCCCACACCCTTGTGTCTGAAATTGAGTGCCAGCTTGTGGTCATGGTCATCTTTTCCCTTCCATGCACTACTTTTCATACCTATTGCAATATCTTTCCATGCCTCATCGCCAGTATTTACCCTGTACACTCCCATGACCCTCCTGATCCTCCTCCTGTTTTGCAATGAATCCCATTCCAGCTCCTTTATCATATCCGCCACTGACCGCATTCTGCGGTAATTCCCAGAAACAAATCTAGCAGCCCTTCTTTGCACCCTCTCCAACTCCTGTATTCGATACATAAAATGGGGGTCCCATACTACACTACCGTATTCTAGCAATGGTCTGACCAAAGTTTTGTAACCCAATTCCTTTACTTCTCTCGTACATCTCCTAATCACTCTCTCCAACAAGTGCATAATTTTAATGTTAACAAATCTTATTCATCGGAAAAATTCACTGTAAAATTTGATCAGCTGTTAAAACAAAACTGGATGAAATCGATGTCTCATGTATGATATATATATATATATATGTATATATATAAGGATACTTGAGTTTCTTTATAATTTCAGACATTGGTATACAGAATTAAAGATTGGCATATATAAAAGATTTGTATAAATTTTTAAATTTGTATTTCAAAAAGCTGGATCTTCAAAGAGTTAGGGAGTAAACCCTGAAAGAAAATCCTCAACTGTGTTAGGCCTAGCAAGCCAACAGTACGAGTATGAACTGATTGCTTTCAAATATAAAGGAACAATCTTCGGGGAAAAAGTTACCAAAGTACCAACGGAAAAGCTCTGGCGAGACTTTTGTTTCCAGCAGATCCGGCCAGCAGCTGGAAGCTGCCCTGGATGATGATGATTTCCAAAAACTAACTTGTAATAGATATTTGGGTGTTGGTAATATTTATTGTAGAAATTTATATCTTGTGACACCTCTAGTAAAATTGCATAAATGGTCTGCTGTATTTAGAAAGTCATTGTGTAATCTGGCCTTAGATCAGTTGAAAGGCCACTAAGTATTTTGGAAGAAAATGTGTCAATTCATAATGGTGCAACATAGCAGTGAAGGTTAGAAATTTTTATTCATGACAGATGCATGATAATCATCATTGTGCAACATAACGTGATTGAAAGGAGAATTTTAGGAACAATTTCGAAGTAGTTAAAAAGCTTTAGGATATTTTTTTGTAGTTGTAACAGAAGTGTTTCTTGGTTTAGAGGGAAATAATTACCTGGTGAAATTCTGTTGCATTGAATCTTCTGAATGAAGTTTATTGTTATACCAGTCAGTGAGGCTAAATCTAAAAAGAAACTGCGCATTAAATTTTGTGGTGGTAGTTTATGTCCATTTGTTTTCATTTATTAATTTTGAGATCCTTCTGACCTTTTGTAAGTTTCAGAGGAAGATCAGAAGGCACCATCGACTGAAGGGAAATTATGTATCTTTATTCTCACTCTACACTCTCCAAAACAGCATGAGTGAGACCATTTCAAGAATAGCTATTCTAAGATGAGAATTTGTGAAGCTATTTGAACAGTAATGTAACTTCACATGGTTCCAAGTTGCATCTGAAGGTATACAGCAGTTTCAGAACATGTATCAAATAATATTTATTATGGTTGAATATCATTTGATTCTGCCTGTAAAATTCCTTGTAGAATCTTGCAATTATTTAACTGTCATGAAATTTGTCACATGACACTTCCTGGAATAGTTATCGTTTTTTCCGATTTTCAAACATTTACAGATCTGTCTGGTTGTCGAGTGAGTTTAACTCTTCACTACAGTATGTAAAAAGAAATGCAATGGGTAATGTTTTAAGTAACAAAGTTATTGATAAACGTTAGACTACTTACTTTTGCTGATTAGAAAATAGACAGATACAAATATACATCAGACATCATTCTGAAGATTTTAGAAACACATTACTCAAATTTGTGTTATCACTATTCCAAGCGAATCTGCCCAGTTGTGATTATCGGGGCTAATATACATAGTATACAAATCTTTGGAGAATAACAAAAGTGTCAGCTGTCTTTTCTAAAAATTGTTTAAGTAATAAAAACCATATAGAAACATTCAAAAGTTATCCAAAATTAGCTAAAATCATTTTGAAACAATTTTAAATGAAAATACCAAACTCGAGGGTCATTCAAATATAAAACAGAATTTTGTTTGTTCAGTTCACATATTGACTTGAGCCGTGCAGCTTGGCAGAAATCAGAGGGAGGGGGGGGGGGGGGGTATGGAGAAGGGATACCAATGCTAACAGTCCTTATACTCGTGTCCAAGACATCGCTATGAGCAAATCAGAAGTAACAGAATCTTTTGGGCAATGAGTTACTTTCTAGCTAGCAGACGCGTGAAATCGACTGAAATTTGTAATAGATTGCAGTACAATTTGGCGATGCTGCTCTGAGTAAAACCCAAATGTTCATTTTGGCCAAGTAGTTTCGAAAATGGTATCATAAAGAGGAAAAAAAATCCATAAATGGTGTCTGGCAACATCATCAATGAAGCCAATATTCAGGTTGTGCATAAGCTTGTGAAAGACGATCTTCACGTTACTATTGTTTAGATTGCACCAGATGTGAGTGTAAGAGTGGGAAGTGTCCATACTCTTATGTCAGATACAGTTGTATACAGAAAAATACCGGGAAGGTGAATTTCATGTCTTATTAACAAGGCACAGCAGAAAGACATCTGTCAGCAACTTCTGAAACTCTTTTGAAGGAGAGGCTCTTTTTGGACCGTATTGACCTTTCACAAAAGGTGGGTCCATTACTACATCCAAGAAAACAAGAGCATGAGTATGGAGTGGGGGAAAGTTTGAGAGGGGGCACCAATCACAGCCAGGACTCAACAGTCACCCAGAATGTTTTGAGAATCAAAGAGTGGATTGCTGATTGATTTCCTATATACTTCTTGTTTCTTGAGGTGATCAGAAAACTTTCTATCCATTGGAGAAAATGTGTTTCTGTTGAGGGAAACTATTTAGAAAAATAAGTTACTTCGTATGTATTTTTATTAATCACCAATAAAGCCAAGTCAAAAAGTGGTGGAGGATGCCAGTTCAAATCCCCATCCGGGCATCCAGATATGGGTTTTCCATAGTTTCCTTCCTTTAAAAGGCTACAGCTGAAATTCTTCCCGTTCCCAGCTCCCAACCTTTTCCACCTCTAATGATGTTGACAAGACATAAAGCCACACAAGCGAAGCAAGTTTAAAAAATTCCACCTTATATTTACAACCATTCAACATCATATTAATGAAATTAAATATTTTTAAACACTCAAAGTCTCATTTTAAACATTATGCTTGGCATAATATTACCAACTTATATTCTTTAATTAGTATACCAGGTACTGTAATACCTGTAACATGTTACAACAGCTATTCAGTTCATTTACATGCACATCAAAACACCACAAATTCATGAAGTAATTTTATGTATTAACAACTGTTCACTTCTTTATCAAATACAATCTTAGTTTTTTACAAGGATGGTAATTAATGGGAATTGGGGCTTAGGAGCCTTACTTGGTCTTACAGTTGCAAAAATAGTAATTGCAAATAGTGGTCAAACTGCATCAGTTGTTAAAAATGTTATTTCTACAAAAAGGATTAATTCAGAAGTATACAATTTAAATTAAGAAACATATTGATAAGTGACTTTCAAAGTAATTTCATTTTAACTACATAACTGAATCACAATAACTTGTGCTCAAAAAATATGTTATACAAAGAAAATGTTTTTAATTATTTAACCAGTCAACAATTCCAGTTTTTGCAATGTAAAACATGAATGCCTGAGATTGATATTTACAAGATCAAAAAAGCTCTTGGAAATATAAATCATTTTCACCATGTAGTTAATTCTAGGTGCTAAATTTTCTGCTATTTTGAGTTGATCAGTAATTCCATCACATAACGTACTGTTGTCACCATTCCCCTTACTACAACCAACAAACACATGCTTCAGCAGAACACTCTGATGAACATCTTGGTCACCTTCCGATTATCCTAGACTGCCATACAGTGACGTAGCTAGGTCAACAAGGGCCCCGGTGCAAAAAATTTATTTTGGGGGTCCTCAGGCCAGATGGGCGACCTTTTTTTATTTTGTGTTGCTGGTAAGGGCCCCCTGAGCTGAGGATGGGGCCCTTGAAATGTGCTTAGGGGCCCCCTGAGCAGTGAGAGGGGCTTCCTGTGTCTCAGGGGTCCCCTTAGATGACTGTAGAGCTAAAAAAAAGGTCGCCAGTTTGCCATGAAGACTCGTGGGCCTCTGAACGGCACTTGGGGATCCCCAGAGGTGCACCTTGGGGCCCTCAGAGGTATGCTTGGGGGCCCTCTGAGCGTAGGGGCCCCGGTGCACTGCACCGCCTAGCCCCATAGTATCTACGCCCCTGCTACCATACGAATATTTCCACCGAATGTGTGGGTGAACGGTTAACGTTCTGGCCTTGCATTCGGGTGGACACAGGTTCGAATCCCCGTTTGGGCATCCAGATTGGGTTTTCTATGGTTTCCTCAAATCACTCCAGGTGAATCCAGCATTCACCTGGAGTGATTCCTTCAAAAAGGCCATGGCAGCATTCCTTCCTGCTCCTTATACCCAGTCCCATCCCGCCTCTAATGACCTTAGCCATCGATGAAGCATAAAGCAATAAATATTTCAGGCCCCACTGAAAAACCTGCAGCATGCGTCAGACTGCTACTACCTGTTCCAAACCTACCACAGGTGAATATATTCATATCATTGGATATAACACTCGCACGGCTATACCTAAATTTACCAACTGACTTGTCTTTCCTCTACAGCTTCTTCAATCAGCCTCACCACTAACCAACTCTCCCTCAAGATGAATGGCCACAGGAGAACGGTTTATACTGCCAACCTATACCATCCAGTTGCACCCCGCGCCAGTTACCACAATTCTGACAATCTCAACAACTGTTTCACAGTGAGAGCCTTACACTATTACCCCTACTCAACTCAGATGGGAACTAACCTACCAACATATCATTGGCACAAGGTATCTCCCTGTCCTTAACTGAACCAGTAACCCTAACACTTATTTTTATGTATATACATTATATATAATATAAATTCTTAGTCAAAAATGATTATTTTTATTACTTTGTACAGTCTTTCCAGAGGTTATACTTTCCTACAATTATTGACTGTCTACTTCTGTCCCCACCATCATCATAACCACCTTTCCTACTGTGTTCATCTATGGGTTTAGTCGTGTAGTGAGTCTCATTGTGTACATATCTGATCCCTTTGTCATATAAATCCCTCAAACATGATTTAAGTTTGCACCAAGATATTGCAAAGTGTGTTTCTCTCTTCCTCATATAGCCCACCTGTCTTCATCAGGGGAGACTGAGGTGTTTACTTTTCCTATCATTCCTTGTTTAAATAACTAACAGTGGGTAAATAAAAGTAAATAAGAAACATGGACAAAGTATAAAGTATGCATCAACAATGACGCAAAGGATATGTATCTGGTTACCTTACTGGAAGAACATTGAATAATCAGCAGGATATAATATTACAAAGAAATTTCCATTAAGCTGGTGTCCTGAATGTGCAGGCACACACCATTTATAAAATTAAATATATTTGTTGGAAATTGGGTGTGTAGCCTTCACAGTCAGTGAGGACAATAGCATAGTGGTGGCTGGCTGGCTTCATTTTGGAATATGACCTTGGCGGCTGACAGGTGCTTGCAGCGAAGTTGTGCAGGTGCCAAAGGGCGGGGAACTGTGTGCAGGGTCACGTGATTGCAACGAGAGCATGGTTTGGTGTGCAAGTGAGCCTGGAGGGAAAAAAATATGTACAGCAGCTAAGTCTTGTGTGGTTTGGTATTTCACTTGTGTTCGATGGTGGAAGCCAAATTGATATGTTGGAGTGGTGGTCTGTGACGACAAGCATTTTAAATGGAGGTATCACACCGGCTGACTTCAAGCAGTGCAGTCAATGCCATCTCTTAAAAATGGTAACCACACCAGCATTGTGATTGCCGCAAAATGATTGTTCTACTGACCAAACCCAGTGCCACCTTCGAGAAACCTCGTTGCTCCCACTGAGTAAAATCAATGTGTGTTTAATAACCATGAGAACATTTGTAAGAAAAACCCATTATTTGATTTCCTGAGTGTGCGTTTTAATTGTTTACAGACTGTTGCTTAAACTTGATAAATGTTGTTTTTGTAATAAATGCAAAATGATGTCAAAACCTAGGGATAATGGTGTTGACAATTTACAAAGCAATATCCTGATCCATCCAATAATTAATTTATATAATAATAATTTTATTTATGATAACTACATGGATGACTGATCTCTGCTCAGCATCTTTCGATTTCCTTTCATGCAAGATTTTCCATAAAGTTTTATTAAAATTTCATCCAAATTGCTAGAGCCATTACAGAGATCATCCAGTTTACCACCTCATAAATTTTTTTAAAGCAAAATGCTGTTATTATGTAAATAGAAATCTTAATGCTAATCAGGGATTAATTAACAGTAATTCACAGTAATAAGTGGTAATTCACTTAGACAACTACATCATCAGTGCTAAATTCATTAACCTCACCTTCTGATCCAACCATGCTTTTCCAAATGATAAGAAAACAATTCCAAATAAAAGTAACCTTCTCTATGTCCATTAATAAAGCACAAAGTCTGATGCTTCAAAGTGCAGGAATGTATTTGTCAGAGCCTGTTTTTTCATATGGACACCTGTACCTGGCTTTTTCAGTTCATAAATTCAGTGATATTTATGTTTGTGTTAAGGCCACAGTCAAAAAGTAAACGATGATCACGTTATAACTGCTAATATTGTTTTCGAAGAAGTTTTGTAAAGTAAAGAAGTTTGAAACAATCATCTCTGAGAAAGCCAATTTCTATTTTTTAAATGTTTTACAGTTAAACATGTAGTTTTTGATGATAAAAACTTTTTACAATAAAAGTGATATTTATTACTACTCTTTAAAATTAAAATAAAATACCTTTCATTAACAAGTTTACTTGAATTTACTTATTTCCACCTTATTATATTACCATTTGGTGACTGACACCATACAAAATATTTGCACGGATCAGCTAGTATGTAAGAGTAGTTTGTTTAAAGATATAAAAGTTCCTTGATCTAAACAAAGAGAAACTCAACATCTGTAGCTTTATTGGCACCTGAAACTACTACGAGAAGGCGCTGGAGCCGTTTTTGAGATACCAAATACAAAAATTGGTCGTATTTTGTAAAAGCGCGTTTTTGCATGGAAGACACCTGTCTAGATGAACTGGAAAAGCAAAATATTATCTAAATATGGAATTTCATCCAAATTGATATAGCTGTTTCTGAGATTCCAAATATATATTCACAAGAATTGTTTGAAAATATAAGATTTACGCAAAACAAAAATAATTTCATCAATAACAAGGGAGAACACTTCAAACTTTAGTTTTATCAGCTTTCCAGTATTATTTTATTTCAAACATTAATATTCCTGTTGTCTTCAGTTTTCATTTGATTAGCTATCTGAGATTGTGGGAATGGTTCCACTACTGTTTGGACATGTTAGAACCAGCAGTTTTAGTGCTTATAAATAACTCCTGCATAAAGATAAAAACAGGCAAGGTAACATTTTTTTCTTATCCAGTAAGGTAGATATACAAGTTCTGAACTATTCCAGCATCCCCGAAACAATGAGCCATAACTGAAAAACATAAATGCAGTATGAGTCCCGTAGATATGGAAAACCATAACTTATCAGCACTGAATGCAAATTGAAACTTGAATCACTATTTCTCTCCCTACATTTACACAGAAAGACTTGCTATGGAGGTTCAGGAAAGATATTGAAAGAGGAGGTACAAACATTAGGGCATGCAACACAGTTGTGTAATCTCCACTATGTTATGATATTATGTTAAGGACACTGTTGCCATGTGTAACGTATTTTAAGGTATTTTTGGTGTAAATTAAAGTGCTGAGTTTTTTCTTTCCCAGCATGAATCTGTGGATTTTTTCTTTTTTATGGCTTACGTCTCATCAAGGTCATGTAGTAGCCTTCACTGCTGGTACGCATACTGATGTAAAAATAAAGGCAGCAAACATGAGCTAGACAGGTTGCACAAATTCCAAGGCAGTGCTCTGAAAGTAGAGTGCTGATGAGTAGGAGTTACATCAATGACCACCTCAAAGAAGTCACCTAGACGACCTGGTAACAGATTATCATTTGCCGAAGGTTGTCCCCACTTGAGGAAGAGACCGATGGTGGGGGTGGGGGTGAGGGTAAGACCCTAGGCTTTGGGACGGAGCTAGAGAGAGGACTGCTTGACGCCGACTCGACCCGACAAGTCGTCTGCAGAGGGGTGCCGCTGATGGAGGCGTTGTCTTCACTGGGCTAGAGGCAGACAGCACCGGGACCAACGCCACTGCAGGACTCGGCCAGCACATCACACCAGGCCAGCCATGATCGCCAGACACGCTGCCAGATGACGATGGGACTCCAATAAAGTCAGGTGGGGCCGACTGTCTAATTCTCGGGGATGGTCATTGCTGTATTGGGAGAGGTGGTAACCTTAGCTCGCTGTTGCTGGCCGAGACAGGGCTGTGTGGGGAAGCAATAATACCTCTGCATATTAATTCTCAGTGCCATTGGGGCTAATAAATGTTCTAAGATGTGCTATATTGTGACTACTTATTTTTGGAGCTCTCATGTGATGGTGAAAAATTGGTAACCTGAGAGGCAGATTAAACGACGTCTACTGGAGTTATTCCTGCAACCCGTGCCCACATTCTCTCTCTCCTTCAGTGATGACTCATAGGGCGGGTCTCTACAGTCATTAGAGGTGGGAAGGAAATGAGGACAAGGAATGGGAAGCAATTTGACCATGACATTTTGAAGGAACCATCCGGGTGTATGTGTGGGATGAGTTGAGAAAACTAGTAGATGGTCAGACAGGAGACAGGGATTCTTCCTGAATGTGAAACCAAAGAAATCTGTGAAGCAGTAATCACATGACATAAGAGTGGCAACAAGATATTTTTAAAATGTCCTCGTTTGCCTTGAGGGCAGCCTTTTCTCATACATTAGAACGCGAGCCCTCACAATGCTGGTTCTAAAACTTCACAGTATGCAGTAATATACTAATGAAACTTCACGAGGGGAAGAGTGTTTGATAGCACCCTCTGTTCATCGAGACTACCTGCACAGGAACTCAGGCATGGCCTGTCACTAGTTGTTTGAGAGTTAATTCTTTATTTGGCTGAAGTGTCAGGTGTATGTATGTTACATATAATGTTTTCATCAGTTATTTTGATCATCGATAAACCCAGCTTAGCCCTTCAGTAAATCTTACATTTTCACCATTAATTCTTTTAACTTTTACCTGAAATAAGAAAAGTGTTAATATTCTTTCTGAACATAATAGTTTCACAGAATAGCCGAGATAAGGGTTTCTCAAAATTGTAGCTCCACGTACCCCTATGAAATTTCCCAGGCTTACCCCTAAAAAAACTGAATTCTTATTTAAAAAAATACAAAAGTAATAGTTTTTATTTTACAAAAGCAATACAGTAACAAAAAGAAATATAGTATTAATTAAGATGATTGATGGGCTTGTTTCTTGCAGTTCATCGAGTTGATTTTAGGAGAATTTTGCTCATGTTCGGTCTCAAATCACCACTGAGTGCGTTGTACACTTGAGACAGCCAGTCAGTCTCTATAATATAAAACTTTTTGCGAACCCCCTACAATCAATTGGCGAACCACTAGGGGTTTGCGTACCCCACTTTGAAAATCCCTGGTCTAGATGAACTCACAGGATTGTGTAGGCATCACTGCTCAGGCCACTACGGCTGTATCGTAACATATCACTCCAGGCACAGATTTTGATTCCCTGTCATTCCTACACAAACTGTTGAAATTGAAAAATGTATTTTAGCAATGTGTCACAATTAATAGCTGTGTTTAATATGTTTTTCATGGTGAATACTGACCAAATGAATTGGAAACCACACAAACCTAAAATGTCCTTTATTGTTTCAACGAAAGACAAAACCAAAAAACACGTATTTCAGTATCGGACTTTTCCTGATAATGTTAACTTTTGTTTCCAAGACACTAGCAATGTATTTGGTACTGGTGTCTCAGAAGTCCAAAGGTTAATGAATGAGGTACAAAATGTTTGTGACAGATGGAAAATTGACATTCTAGAAGTATCAATTATATCTTTATACATGTTGAAGCTCTATGTTAGAACTTAAGGTTTTGCCAAATACCTGATTTGAGGGCTATCGAAAAAAATGATTGGGTAAGAATTAATTTTAGTGGATGCACACACCTGGCCAATAAAATTCATACCTCCAAAACATAAGCCAGTATGTAAGCTTTGTAACATTTATTTGTTAAAACAATTGAAAGAAAATCATTGCGAGACAGCAAAACAATCCATCATCACTACAAGAAAATTAAGATCTACACAACCAGGCAGATGGTAAAAAGATTCATTGACCAATTCATGACCAACAGTCAACATCGGTCTTGAATGGCACGCTGTTGTATGACTGGCGTCATTCAGGCTTGTAATTGCAGAGATTCATTTTCCCAAACGTGATTGGCACACATTTAAAAGAAGAATGATAAGCAAATGCATTTCCCATTTTAAACATACATATGTTCAGTGTTTGTAATGTTTGTAGTTTTATTTTTCACATGCTCGTATGAAACATACCATTAAGCATCATGTGGCGAGATTGCTTCAGAGGCATTGTAGCAGCTGTGTATTTTACAATGAAGATCATGATGATAAAATGTGTTTACACAAAAATATACTTCATTGTTATATAATTATTCTCTCTGTGTATAGCCATAAGTTCCCACTTATGCAATAAAAATATTGCAGTCAATTGCATAAAAAAATTCTCATTCACAACCAATTAATAACATTAGTAATATTACCAGGAACTGATAGCCAGTTAGCTACTTAATAATCCATTAGTATAATCAACATCCACTGTAATCTGCAGATACAATCCCATATTAATTACTATATTTGTGGAACAGTGCATACACTTACTATTATTAATTTTAATTGCAATTCCCCATGTAATCTAACTACCCCTTTTTTTATATAATTTTACTTAAATTTTCTTTTATAATTAGAGTCTTAATTTAATACCCCATTTACTTTTCTGATTAACAAATTTTAATTTTAAATTCCTTAAGCATTTTTGGTAAATTATTTATCACCCCAGTTGGTAATTTGTTCTAATCCCTGACACCCTTACCAACAAAAGAATATTTTCCTTCTCTCTTATGCATGAAATCGAGTAGCAGCTTGTGGTCATGATCGCCTTTCTTCTTCCATGCACTATTCCTAACTCTTTGACCAATATCCCTCCAAGCCCCATCACCAACATATGCCCTGTACGTTCCCAGCACTCTCTTCCCTCTCAATGAGTTCCAATCCAGCTCCTATATTATATCAGTTACTGAATTGGTCCTGCGATAATTTGCATAAACAAAGCTAGATGTTCTTGCAACAAAATCTACTTGGGTGTCTAGCCGGATGGTGGTGTAAAAACACGATGTTTCAACAGCTGACTCTGCTGTCTTCATCAGGTATCTTGTAGTTGTTCTCAGCTGACTGTCTCTGTCTCGACTGAGGCAGAGACAGTCTCCACTCACACAACTAGCTGTTATTCTTTGCACATCCTCCAACTCCTATATTTGATAATGAAAATGTGGATCCCAAACTTACATCTCCATATTCAACCAATGGTCTGACCAATGTTTTGTAACCCAATTCCTTAACCTCTATGGTACATCCTCTCATCACCCTCTCCAGAAAATGAAGGATTTTGTAACCTTTTCCTACCACCTGCCCAATGAGCTCTGCCCATTTGAGTTTGTTATCAAACGTTATGCCAAGATATTTATGTTTCAAGCCTTCAACAAGCAATTCTGACCCCACCCTATAATCATAATTAAGCTTCAGATTTTTTTATCTGTCTACCTCATAATCTGACTCTTCTTGGCATTTATCTTCATTCCATGCTAACCTACCCATTTAGTATATCAATAATATTCCCAATGACTAATAACCAGTCAATTGCTTAAAAACCTATTGTTATAATAAATTTCCATTGTAATTTGTAAATACATATTATCCCATGTTACTTACTATATTATGAGTGAAATTTTCAGGCGATGGTATTTACTGTATTTGTCAACCATTTCATTACAAAGAAAAAGCGTATATCATTTTAGTAATTGTGGACAACTATGTTACCTTATCATTTCCATACACCAAATATATAGTATTTTCTGTCGTTCCAAGTTATTAAATTCTTTCACAGAGTAAAATTGTTCTGAAGCTAAAAACCTTTCCGTTTGCATTTAAAGTAGTTAGGTTTTCATAGATAACATTTTATTTCTTGCGGTAGGACATTGAATAAGGAAGCTCCAGCAAATGTTATTCCTTTTTGTACAATTGAAAAAGACTTGTAATCCTTGTGAATGTTATATTTATTCCTGAGACATTAAATCACTTCACAGGGAAAATACTATATGAGGGGTGGCCAAACCGAATGCTGCCCGCCTTGAACATTTTTCGGCCCGCGAGATTCATCACACTTTTACAATTTATGGTTTATTTTATAATGGCAAAATTAGTGAAAACCAATGGTTTTTTTTTTTTTAAAAAAAAATACATTATTTGTGCATCCATTTATACACAAATTAACTGTCGAAATTATGAGAAAAAATTAACTTTGATTTTTAACAAATATTCTTGTGAACATATGTGGCCCATGGAGTTTTGATGTATTTCCAAAGTGGGCTGCAAAATCATTTGGGTTGGCCACCTAAGTACTAGATACATCTAGAAATTTCCATCACTATATTAGAAAACTGAGCAGAATGTATTCAGACAATTGTAGATAGGATGGAGAAGAAGTCACCAGTTGGTTGAAAAAAGGGAGAGATATTAAGTAACTGGTTTAATAAGGTCATTAGGAAGTATTGTTCAGGAAATGGGAAATGTAGTTCAAAGGAGGAGCCTCTCTACATAAGTACAAATGAGCAGACTAAATATTTGAAGTAGATACTGTGAGTATTGTAGAGGAGTTAAGAAAGCTGAAAAAAGTGTAGGGACCCAGAATTGATAATATTACTAAAGCTGTATTAAAGAAAAGTAGAATCAATATCACATCTTTAAGCGTAAGTGTTGTTTAGATTGAATCTGGAGACTCGCCGCTTACCAGAGGATTGGAAAAGTGATACAGTGGTAAAACTAACTTAGTCCAAAACTTGAAGGTTGGTTGGATCCTTCTGAAGGAGCCAAACTAAGACATTTTGTTGGAGGTAGGATGGCCAATTACTTTCCTCTGGGACATTTACTATAATGTGTAATCTGAATCATGGAACATCCTCGTATAGCTCGTTTGATCAAACACAGCTCTTATAAATTCATGTCCGCAGTGGGAATTGGACCCAGGATCAGACCCATAAACTTCTGAAAGCAAGTGCCTTAACCACTGAGCTACCAGACAGTAACAGTGCTCAATTAAGGAGGGCCAGCAAATAGGGTTGAAAATTACAAACTGATTAGTTTGACATCATTGGTAGAAAAATTGATGCAGAATTGCATTCACATCAGAAATCTCTTCAAGGAAAGAAAGTGATTTTCAGATCGACAGCGTGGGTATAGGCAAGGATATTCATGTAAATCTCAGTCTACTATGTGCAAAATATTTAAGATTGAATGGACAAACAAGGCTTAATTGACAATGTAGCAAGCAGTTGATCTTTTTAAGGCATGAAATGGTGTTAAATAAGGTAAAAACAATTGGACTGAATGAGAAAGTTACAGGGTAAAGGAACTCTTGAAAGGTAGAAAGCTAAGAGTTAGGATGGGAAACACAGTTTCAAAAAGGTTTTAAGTGAAAATGGGAATATCACAATACAGGGGATTTTTAAAAAAAAAAAAAAAAAAAAAAAAAAGGATTAAGTTAAATTAACACCGTGGTTTTTTTTTTCTGTTTTGTTAATATGACATATGAATTGTGATGTATTTATATTAGCCAAAGGCTACCTGCAAATAAATAAAAGATTAAAGCTTCATACAAGTGGTAGATATGAAGTTCCTAAGATTCTAAAGGTGTGCTTAAAGCTATTTATAATAGGAAATGCGACAATTAGAGAGGATTTGAAAATATAAACCAAATATGAAAAAATTAGAGGACCGTAGAAGCAAATAGAGACTATCTGAAAGGGTTGAGTGATGCTCGATTCCTGAAACCAGTAATCCGAAAGATAGGAGTGGCATAGATAGACCAAAGTGACTGGAAAAGCTATCAAAGATCAACAGGATGAATCCTTGTAGTATAATGACCTCTTTAACAGGTGTGGTTAATGTCATAAACTTGAT
This sequence comes from Vandiemenella viatica, assembly GCA_031002005.1. Lineage (NCBI taxonomy): Eukaryota > Metazoa > Arthropoda > Insecta > Orthoptera > Morabidae > Vandiemenella > Vandiemenella viatica. Next base: position 15,237,753 of record CM061920.1, on the reverse strand, counting down.
AGGCACACTGTATTGTGCCAGCTGACAAAAAATTATTTAATTTAATTAAAATTGCAATGGAGCACACACTCTGGTGGAAATTTCCCTACACACCCATCTTCCCACTTTCCTGCCCCCAAATACATTTGCCCTCTACAAATTTTCAACTTTCAATTCCATCAACGTTTTTGATGGGTGAGCGGTTAACACTCTGGCCTCACATTCGAGAGGATGCCAGTTGGAATCCCCGTCTAGGCATCCAGATTTGGGTTTTCCATGGTTTCCTCAAATAACTCCAGGTGAATGCCAGGATGCTTCCTTCAAAAAGGCCATGGCCAAATTCCTACCTGCTCCTTGTCCTCAGTCCCATTTTGCCCCATCCTGCCTGTAATGACTTCGACAAGGCATGAAGCCATAATAATAATAAAAGTCTATATTTTGGTAAATTATTAATCAGTTCGCTTGGTAACTTATTCCAGTCTCTGACACCCTTACCTAAAAAAGAAAATCTTCCTACTCCCTTGTGCCTGAAATCGAGTGGCAGCTTGTGGTCATGGTTAGCTTTTCCCCTCCATGCATTACTTTCAATTCTTACACCAATATCTTTTGATGCCTCATCACCAATATACACCTTGTGCACTCCCATGACCCTCTTCACCCTCCTCCTGTCTTCCAATGAATCCCATTCCAGCTCTTTTATCATATCTGTTACTGATTGCATTCTGCGATGATTTCCAGAAATCAAAACTAGCAGCTCTTTTTTGCACCCTCTCCAAATCCTGTATTTGATACCCAAAATGTGGATCCCATACTACAATACCATATTCGAACAATGGTCTGACCAAAGTTTTGTAACCCAATTCCTTCACTTCTCTCGTACATCCCCTCATCACTCTCTCCAACAAGTGCAGAAGTTTCAAGCCATTTCCTAACACCTGTCCAATGTGTGCTGCCCAGTTAAGCTTGTTATCAAATGTAATGCCAAGATATTTACATTCCAAGTCTTCAATGAGCAATTCTTTCACCACATTTTAATCATAATCAACCTTTAATTTTTTATCTGTGTATATAATAAGCTGACTCCTCTTTGCATTTATCTTCATCCCATGTTTACCAACCCAACTAGATATTCTGTCCAGATCACCCTGCAGCTGTCTACAGTCCTCTAGTGTTTTTATTCTTTTATATAGCATTATGTCATCTTATAGTATACCATCAACACAATTATTCATTACAATAATGAATAGCAATGGTTCCAATACGCTAGGTACCCGTGGCAACCACTTTTTTTTTCACTTCTTTTGTTACTGCATTTCAGGGCCGGATTAAGACAGTGCGAGGCCCGTAGCAAATGTGAAGAAGAGGCCCTTGATTTTTACCGTCTGGGGGAAAACTATTGAGCAAAAAAGCCTCCTAGAAAGTGCGAGACCCGTAGTATTTGCTACCTCCTGCTACATGGTTAATCCGGTACTGCTGCATTTCCTACCCCAACTTTCTGTTTTCTACCTTTCAAAAATTCTTCTGCCTAGCAAATCACTTTCTCATCCACTACAGTAGTTTTTACCTTATTTGCTACCATTGTATGGCTCACTCTGTCAAAAGCCTTTGAAAGATTTAGTGCTACACTATTAATTTGGCCTCTTCGACATTACTCTATCATATTGAATGTTATTAATATTGAGCTCCGCACTTGATATATCTTAGTGTGAAACATAAAAGAAAAATGTTCTTACAAGTATTGAATTTATTAAACAAATTGATGGTTTTCTTATGAGGAGAAGATCTTATACAGTTCCAAATCTCAGAGAAGTTTGAGTTTTACTGGCTCATTTAACCAGTCTCAGGAGTACTTTTCGGGCCTTTTTACACGTTACAAATTTCTCGCACTGTTCTGTGGCACTTAGCCGAATCTGCTCACTGCTTTTTGGCGTTGAAAGGCTCGTGCCTCTGACCCCACAGCTGATAAGAGCATCCAGGAACTATGTAGCTTTAATTTAATTTAATTGCAATGGAGCAAAGGCTCCTATGGCAATTTCCCTACACACCCATCTTCCCCCATCCTGCACCCACCAACATTTGCCCTCTACAAATTTTATCTTTAACCGAGCCAAACCATATAGCTTTCCATTCATATTATTTGCCACAGTTAAAATAAAGTACGGGATGCACAACAGCATGTGAATATTTATTTGTGTCATTTAATTATCTTTGTATGTAATTTCTCATAGTCTGACAAGAGGGAGATTCTAGGATAACCGTGGAGCCGGAATTTGATGATGGATTCTTATGTAACTCGACGAGACAAATTGAAATTAAAGAATGAATTTTTCTGATATCTTGATTAGTTCTCAAGATATTGTACCTCAAAACTGACAAGGTTAGATTGAAATGCGTCCTGACCCAGAATAAAAATTTCGCCTTAGCAAAATTTAATGATGAATTTGTATTTAATTCGACAAAACAAATCGAAAATAAAGAATAATTTTAAAAAAAATAATCTCGATTAGTTCTCGAGATATTGTGTCTCAAAAGTGAGGAGGTTAGGGTGAGATCCGGGCTGGAACAGATTTTTTTTTTCACTAAAAGCACTATAAGTGTTTTATTTTCTTCCTAGTGGTTGTTGTTGGGTTGAAATACGGCCTGGACCAGAAGAAACGTCACCAAAGGAACACAAGGAACTATACGGTAACTATAAATGATTTTTAACATTTTATATCTCGAAAACAAAGTGAGATACCAGAAAATTTTATTCTTTATTTTCGATTTTTTTTGTCAAGTTCTACAAGAATTCATCATCAGATTATGGCGCCACGGTAATGACAGAACTGCCGACAAGAGAATACAAAATGTCTTCTGGAATCATCAGTGAAAAAAGCTACGTGCCACGCGGAAGTGGAGGGAGGGGGTAGAGGCAAAAGCCACATCACGCTTCGTTGGTACGCTCGAAGCACACGTTCTTCACACCTCCGCTGTCCAGCCTCTGGAAGACTTCAGCTTACACCGGGAGCGGTCGTGTCAACCAAATGCACAGCCATCCCAATTTTTTATTTTTCTCTGGTTGATTTGCTGGTTGAAATGGAACAGTTTTTTAAAAAAAAGAAATATTAATAATATCGGTGTTGTGTGTCGCTATCCTTTTTATAGGCTGGCTATTCCCGCCCCGTTACCTTACGGGTGGAATCCTTTAAAAGCCGCGTGGCTTCACAAAATTTGGTCGCAATTATCTCCAATGTCCGAGTTGTAATACGATGATGCCCGCCATCTTACATAGCAACGAGCAACCAGAGATAATCGATTGCTTCCATTGTAAACAAATACGCCATTTCCGTGATGGATGCCGCATAGCGAAAATTTCGTAAACTTTTTTCACTTAGTCCAGGTCGTATTTTAAGATAACCACGAATTCTATGATAAAACTAAACTGTTTAGGTTGAAATGATCCCCGTACGGATAATTTTTATGTTATTTTTGCAGTGCTGATAGCATTTCGCAGTTGCTCAGCCTTTCATATTTCGGCATTTTTAATTAAATTTCTAGCGACTTTTCCACAAAGTATGAACGCAAAACGTGAAGAGGACATGTTCACGAAGAAACTGATGTAAATTTCAACAGGTTAGTACCAGTTTCGCGAAGGTTCCGAAAGTGGTGCAGTCCTCCCCCTCCCTCCCAAATGCTTTTATACGTAGCTGCTTGCCTTCGGTAAAGTAACTTATCTTCCACGACGCCGACCGGAAAGCATTAAGCGTTTAGCCAGCACTCCAGGCCTCTTTTTATTCTGCAGGGCCGGCGCTAGGATTTTGGGGCCCAGGGTAACCAGTTGGGGGCCCTAGGAGAATTCATCAGTTAAGGCCCTCCCTCAGACCAAATGGGCGACCTTTTTATTTCGAGTGGGGGCCCCTACAGCCGGTGATCGGGCCCCCCATCAGCCAGGACCCGGGTACATTTGACCCGCTTACCGCCCCCACCGCCAGCCCTGTTATTCTGACAACAGAACGGCGAGCAGACCTAACAAACTCAATGAGCTAACCACTCAATTAGTGTGGTTTAATTAACTGCCAAACAGCCTCTGACGAGATATGTAACTTATTGGCATTTCCACACCAATCGGGGTAACAGCGTATTATTCAACGTGTAAGACCCAGTCTCGTTTCGAATACATGGCTGAATTCTCAATTCAGTTTTGATTGGAAATAGTTAATCATTTATAACACCGAACAAATGAAAGGTATTATTGTTAAACGTGGTTCCAAACGAAATTCCTCTGAATTTATCCTTGAATAAACATTTATACGGCCTTGTTACATCAGAATACAAGTTTCACATAACGATACTTAAATAAATTTGCGTCTAGCAATACTTACAGTTTGGGCGCTCAACACACAATGGAATCTTCCCGTGCCGCCTCGCTTTGTTGGCGAGGCCAGAGATTGTTACCATACCAATTAATGATGATCCAGAGGCTAGACAAACCACAGCTTGTGAAACCTCGATATTATAAAAAAAATAACTTACAGTTATTCAGGGCAGTTATAATTAGACAAATCGAATAATGTAATTGTTGAGTTGGTCAAAACATGTTAAATGATATCGATATATGTGTTTGTTATCTTTGAGTGTTCTGAGATCTTTGTACCTACGTGCTGTACTAGTCATGGAGGAAGGAAATATTTCCTTCCTCCATGGTACTAGATCAATGGAAACTCAACAGTAATAATAATAATTATTGTTGGGTTGTGAGACTCTCAGTTGTTTCGTGGTGGAGGCCTTTGGGCGAACAAGCGCCTGTACTCGCTTAGGCCTAATTCGGACTAGAAAAGTAATTTAGTCTAGTGGCGAGTATTACAGTAGCTAAAATAATCGCTACTGCTCAAAAATAGTTAGCACTATGGTCGAGTAGAGTACAAAAGTTTCGTGATATTTTGCAAGATGAATAGGCTGCAACCAGTGGCGCAGCTAGGTCAACAACGGCCCTGGTGCAAAATAAAATTGTTTTGGGCCCTCAGGCCAGATGGGGGACAAAAAAAAGAATAAATTCTCCCTGAAGGCCCGTGGGCCCTCTGAGCTGCGCTTGGGGGCCCCGGTGTACTGCACCGCCTAGCTGTATGGTAGCTACAACCCTGGCTGCAACGCAATAAAACGAATGAGCTGATAAAGCTTAGGTTAATGGCTATTTTAGAAGAGGTGGATGAAGAAATTTGTGTGATAAAGAACAAAAACCAATAGGTACGAAAATGGATTAATGGAAGAGGTGAACTATGAGCTACAAATTGTCTTCAGAAGGAATTAGCATTAGAACATCCCAAGAATACTTCGATAGTTTGAGAATGTCCGACAGTTGTGTTAGTGAAAATGCAGTCGCAAGTTCAGTATGAAGATACCCATTTAAGAAGTGCAATTCCGGCAATTACAAAATTACAGGCAGTTCTCTAATTTATTTCCACCGGATGTAGTTTAAGGTCACATACACATATTTAGACTTGTAATTTCCTAACTCATCACAGAAGTCTGTGAAGCAATCCAGCGGTGGTCTTAGCCATTGCGATGCTCGGGTCGGCAGATCTGCGCGGCGGCAAATTACGTATGTGAATCGAAAGTTGGTATTTCTGATGATCGACGAAAACTGCATAATTCGTAAATAAATAAATTTTTAGTTTTAAAATATTATTTTAGAAGCGTTAATAAAAGTTAACAAACATAAAGACGTCAAATTATTAATGATAAACTGAAGTACATAAATACCTTGAAAGATAAACGCAGGGATTTAAAAATGTTTGCAGCTTTTCCTAAGACTAAAATATTTAATTAAAGCACAAAAATCTAACGAATGAGATAGTCATTTTTAATTAAAAGAATAGAAAGGGCTGAAAAACGATATTGTGTCATCAACTTCCTCAAATATGTTTTAATAGTTTTTAACCATGAAAAACTTCTTTCTGCGGACGCAACCGTCTTAGGTGTGGTGGCAATAATTCTTAATTCTCTGGACTACTTCGATAGTGGGGTACACTTCAGTTAATGTTTTTTCTGTTAGATATCTCGTCGCCAATATAAAGCCGTCGTTTTATGCTTATACACGGATAAACATATTCAATTCTTCATACAATTCGTGTACGTCAATATCAGCTGTTTCTCCTGCTGTTAGTACTTTCAAGTCACTTCATTGTTTCGAAAGTTCAGTCACTAATTTTCTTTAATCTTTTTATGTTATAGATAGAAACAAATATGTTCTCATCATGCTTAAGTGCCTGAAATCTACATTGGCAGCTTGCGCGCACATAGTTAATATTAACACATAAATAATTTACCTTGAAAATTTCCTCCGCATGCAATTCAAGAGCTTCATCTTCCATTTCATAATTAAATTTCGTTCTTTTACGTCTCTTTCTCACGATTATCAACTTTATCAATATCATTTTCATCAGCTGTTTCTCTCACTATGATTGGATGATTGGAAACCATTTTCCCGATAATTTTCAAACCAACGTATAAAATCGTCGTATAGCCGCATCTATTTGCATTTTTCGTTTTGCAACATTTTTCTTATAACATTTATCTTTGTAAGAATGTCATACCATACGACGAGAGCAACTACAAATTCGTAGGTATTTATTTATTTTTCTATAGAGTGGCATTCGCTAACTAACTGACGGTCTGTTGTATTTCCTGCTAAATCTCTCAAATATATCTCTTGGTTGGTATTTAAAGACCTTTACCGATTCTACCCTGCAATCCCATCTAGTTTCACAAAGTGATTTTAGCGAAAAAAATTTAAATGTGCTTTTAAATAGCTCACTTATAATTCGATCAGGCAGAAAGGCGATGTTGTATCTCCTAGGATGAAATTCCAGCTATGACTCCCATAGGGTAACAAACAAGCATGTGGATTAAAACCCTTGAGGCCGCTTTGCCCGGCTGTCCCATACCACTATTAACTGACACGTACGCCTCGAATTTTGAGACGAATCAACATCAGGGATTAATATCAATAAAATGGTGTTTTGGTATGGAAAAAAATAGTGTTCATGAATACATTCGTCGTGAGTTTTCATCAGTAATTTATTAACAGTGCATAAGAAAGATGCAGTGATTCAGTTTCAACGATAAGAATCAGTAAATGCTGTGAGCAGAGTAAAACAAAAAAATACGAAAGTACATACACTGCAAATTATTATGTACAGATGAGTTCATGGACATTTCTGGTATGACACTTCGAGGTTCTTGAAATTCGATCGCGGTAAACATTTCAATTTTGGTTACGTTGGGCATTAAATAATTGTTAGATTCTATTACGGAACAACCAATTTAGCGGACGCTTTTTGTATTACTATTTCTCAGTGTGGCGATGTCACTTGGAAACAGCTTAAGCTATCACAGCGCTAGTTCCGTTGAAATGGTTGGTTTTCTATGAACACACAAACACAAAAGTTTCAGAATTTATAGTTTTGGACTGTGTGTCATGGACGAGTAATGGAACTAATCAGGATAATATGTAACCTATATGTTAACTTTACTTACTTTTTCGTGTCCAGTCATCATAATCGTTTTGCCCAGTGTTGGACATAGTTGTCAATCTCTCTACCTGTCCATAGGCCTTCGAGTGTTGTTGTCTCTGCTTTCAAGCATAGACGTGATCCATGGTCTGCTATTCTCCACATTCACATCGATCATCTGCTGTCAGACCCCACTCATATATGTTAGCTTTTACTGTAGTGACTCCTGTTCTTATGAGGTCGAGGGTTCTCTATTTTACCCCGTCCAGTTTTATGCCAGAAGGGACTCCTCAGAGATTGGGTACCAGTTTGGAGGATCGACATTTGTGCGATTTAGAAAAGGAGTCCTAGAGATTACTAACCTAAGTACGGCGTATTTTTGGTTCAGCATATATTAACTGACGACATAAGCTATCACAATGGGAAGTTTAGTTCAAATGCGTTCATTAGTTTATATGTGAAAGATAGAATTTTTTTTTAGAATTTTCGACTCTGTATCATCGCGAGCTTTGTGATTTATCCGTACAAAAAGTATCCTACATGTAACCTTTAAATCCGTCCACTAGTATTTACACGATAGTCAGAAATACATTCTAAATTTTTGATTCTCTATCATCACTAGTGAAGTGAGAATTGATTCTTTCCCGGCGTACTGCTGATAACACTCCCCGAGTGTTCTGCCGGATAAGTTCTGCCATACATGACGTTTCTACATTTATTTATTTATTTTCCATATACAACATAGCCCAGTACCTAGTATATAATCTTATTTCCATTATTTAACATGTACATATATTTTATCCTAATATATATATATATATATAACGTATTAACATATAAACAATGAATCCAAGAAAATTTTGATTAAATTTTCAATATCTATTACATCTACTGTTATTAAACAGAATGGGCACCACACCACCACTACATCTACTACTACTGCTATTGTCCCTAATATTACTACTAACATTACTACTACTACTATGACATTTCTACAGCTTGCTCCGCTGTCTTCATCAGGTGAACTGACTAAGCCAGAAGACAGCAGAGGAAGCTGTCTGCGGCAAAGAAGAAAACTCGCGCTGAAACAGTGGAAGCAAGCGACAGTAGTCGACAGATGGAGGGGGGAGGAGCTCTCGCCCCATCCTGGAAAACCATCACACGATCCGCTGCCGGACCACAGCAAGAAACCAGCGCAACCACTGTCTACAGACAGACCAAGCAGGACGAGCGCCACCGAGCTGGAGACACCGAGGATAGTGGAGAGTCGACAAGGAGTACGACAAATCGATGTGCTCCAGATGACACTGTCAACAAGTACAAGATGGGATTAATAACAAGAACCAACTAGCCCTAACCGAGATAGTGGAACTTCTTACGCAACTAATAACGATCTTAATCCCCTAAAAAGGAACAAGTAACAAACCCTAAGGACTAAAAGCCCACAGGACCAAAAAATTAAAAAAAAAAAAAAAAAGAAGATATAAATGTAACCGAAGAACCAAAAAAGATATATGTAAACCATGATGAGTCATTAAAGAATAAATCAACAAAAATGTATAACCCAATTGGCTGAAAAGAGTCATCGCACTAAAGCAGCCCGCCTAGTGTTGCAAATTGAAAAAAAAAATTTTTTTCCAGATTTGTGAAAAAAATATGAAAAAAACCCCTAGCACCCTGTTTTTTTTAACTTTTCACAAAACAATATATTTGATAAATTATAGTTTTATTTACGGAAGTTACATTTTACATTTGTGTTTTAAATCTTACTAAATCATATAATGTCTTACATAATGATTCATAAATGTATCTACATAGATAACATAATTTTTTATCCATCCTCTTGGTCAGTACCACATTCACTAGTATCAGTAATACCAACACTAGTGCGGTTTGAGTCGGAATTTTCTGTTTCTTCTTCTTGTCTCCTCTAGATCCATAACTTCAGAAGTAGTTACATTTTCTTTTACTGGTTGTATTGTACACAAAAGATTATGAGATTGCAATTTTAAATTGTGAGCAAAGTACGCACTGTGCATAAATACTGCAGCGATAGTTCCATATTACGGTCTTTTAAGTTTGAATTTAAATCTATTATCATACAAAATAGGAGCTTTATTACTTTTCAATCGTTGGTTTATGCCAACGGTTGCAAGGAAATGATTCATAATAACTGACAATTTAATGACTCAGTATCACTATATGCTGCGAGTTTAATAAGTATACGAATATAAGGAAAGCATAATAAGTAATAAAAAGAGGCAAAAAACCGTTGATAAATTTAACATTCCGAATTTATTGAAAAGATTCGTAGGTCTACAGATAAATTTGTAGGGCTGGCAGCATTAGTTCAAATAGTGAGTATCAATCCAAACAACGGGGATTCCTTCTCGTGTAACCTAGCCTATTCGGGAAATCCCCGTTCGTAAAAGAATACTTCAGTCAATGTTGCCAATATTTTTGTAATTTTTTTCCCTACTGAACCAGAAAAATATAGTAGATTTAAAAATTAAGTACTTAGTATAAACTCTGAAACAGTCATATTAAACGAAAAATGCCTTAAAAATATCAAATTTAGTAGTTATGAAAAAAAAACATGTCCCAGAAAAAAAAAAACATGCTTTTTTTTCACAGATTTCTTTTCATGTTTTTATTTTTTCAAGTCAGAAAAAAAAACCGTTTTTTGCAACACTAAGCTCGCCCTGGCCTTCAGTCAGGGAATGAAAGATAATAATAATAATAAAAAAGCTGTCGAATCATCGCGTATGGCAGAACTTATCCGACAGAACAGCAGAGAAGAATTTTTACAGTCACTCGTAAAGATCGCTAATTTAAAAAAAAAAAAAAAAAAAAAAAAAAAAAAAAAAAAAAAAAAAAAAAAAAAAAAGAATAGTATATAGACATAACTTTTCTGAAATTTTGTTTCATAGCACAGATATAGAAATTAAAAGCTCTCGGCTATTGCTAACCACTGAGGCTGTCATTACCATAGCGACTGTTATGCGTAGCAGGTTGCATCTTGCTGACGCAGGCGCTAAGGTGATTCAAATTGTATTCCGTCGTCCGTGGAGCCACTTTAAAACTACATTTTAAACAAATAATATGTTTTAACGTAAACTGAGTATGCTGTGTCACAAGTCGGTATAAAATCCTCTCCACTGATACGCTATTTGTAGCTGTAAGCTTTGCATTAGTTGAGAAAAATGACTATTGACAACAGAAACAATTCTATACTAGTATAAATATCTAAGATAGCTGCATCTGTTGAGGAAGCATCAGGCAGAAGCTACCGCACCAATACGTTTGGGGTTTCACAGTTTCGAAGATTAGGGAGTGTCCATAAACTAAGTGGCTCGATCTAAACCGGGGGGGGGAGGGTTGAAAGCTACTCTGGTCCACGTGGGGCGGGGGGGGGGGGAGTGTTTCCGAGCCAGGCCAGGTAGCTTTTTGTTCATATTATTTGTCACGGTTAGAATGAGGTATAGAATACACAACAGCACGCGAATATTTATTTCCGTCATTTAATTATCTCCGTATGTAATTTACTATACTCTGACAAGATAAAACGGTGAAAAATGTCTTCTGGGGAAAAAGCTACGTGATATGTGTGTGGGGGGGGGGAGGGAAGGGGGAAGGGGGAAGGGTTAGAAACAAAAGCCACATCGGGTTACGTGGAGGGAAGGGGTTTCACAGGAGGCCAAAATGGAGTTACGTAGTTTATGGACGATCCCTTATAGACTAAATCTGTGGTATATCGTACGAGTGAACCTGACTGAGGAATGGAGCAATAAATTATATTTTTTTTTCTATTTCTTATGGCTTTACGTCTCTTCGACGTCGAGGTCATTAGAGGCGGGATGGGACTGGGTACAAGGAACGGGAAGAAATTCTGTTATGGCCTTTTGAAGGAAACCGCCCGGCATTCGCCTGGAGTGATTTGGGGAAACTATGCAAAACCGAAATCTGGTTGCCCGGACGCGGATTCGAATGCAAGGCCAGAGTGTTAACCGCTCACCCACCACGCTCAGTACTAATTCGTTCGCACCGAGAACAAAAATTGTCACTGGTCACACAAATCTCAGATGAACAATCCTTTACCATTTTCTTTCTTTTCTGAAAAATCCTCCACGGATCGCTCCGAAATTTGGATTATGGTTTTTTTTTTTTTTGTAAAAATTTTTATTCTTGATTCTTTGTTGTTGTTTTTTCTTCCTTTCAATCCAATATTCCTTCATCATTTCACTATGTTTCTTTCTTCTCTCCTCAGACCGCTTTGGAGCAGATTTCTTTCCTCTTCTGCCTTGGAATCCTTCCTTACTTAATACTTCCTTTTTAAACATCCCTCTTTCCATAATTTCCTCTTTTCTTATTTCATTTCCAAATTTTTCTTTACCTCTTGAATCCAGCTGGTTACTGATTTTTACCTCAAAGATAATTGCATGTCGTTTTATTAATCTGTTATTCATTCTCTAGATACGTCCAAAAAAACAGCAATCTTTTCCTTATTGTGTCTGTTATATTTTCTATGTTCTGCTATATTTCCTTATTACATCTTAATTTCCATAGCACTCCTGTTTTAACTGACCCCGTGATTTTTCTCATGATTCTTGTTTTTAGTAATTCCAGTTTATCCACTCTATAGTTCAACACTAGGCATTCAGTAGCATATAGACATTTTGGTTTCACGACTGAGTTGTAATGCCTTATTTTAAGATTTTTAGGCAAGTGCTTTTTGTTATAATTTTTTTATTGATACCATACGCTCTTTCCAACTTGTGTATCCTTTCTTCTAAGGCAAATTTATCTAATCCATTTTCTTGGATTATATCACCCAGATATTTAAATTTCTTTACTTTCTTTATTCGTACAATATCTGTCGTTAAAAATTTTGGAGCATTTTTGCTGTTTGTAATAAATTTAGTTTTTTTCTACTTTGGTTATTTATTTATTCAGTTTTCGGAAATACAATACGTTAAAATATATGGCAACCATTAAACTGGCCACTACATTAGAGCATAAGCATAACGAAATCTGGATTTTAATTTAAACTTTTAAGCTTTGCTATTAGAAGAAAAACAGAAGCCAAATGCATTACTACACACTGTACCCTCCTCCGGTTTGGGCTAACTGATTACTTTTTTTTATCTTTGTCGCCAAGTTATTCCATCCCTGGTTAACACAATTTATTTATTTCTTATGCAGCACATTCTGCTAACGGATTTCATTACCGAAGGTTGCATATTTATAGAGCCTCGACACACCCATCATTTAAGTACGGAGGGAAGACAATGGGAGTACTACAGTAAAAATTTCTATTTTATTTCCAGATTTAAAAAAAAAAAAAGAATCACTGTATTTGACTTTGTGTATGGAAAAAAATAATCTTCACAAATAAGAAAATACTCGAACTTCAGCTTCATAAAACAAGCTTCTTGTGCAAGCTACAGGCTTCCATGAATGATTAGTCTCAATGCGTCTTTTATATTAATTTATGGAATGATCCGTACATTTATCAGAGGTAGACTTAACTACTCAAAAGATTAAACGCATCAGAAAGAGAAAAATTAAACAGGAGAGGGAGAGAACAATTCGGCTTAATTCATTTGTATTTGGACTGATGCCTCGTTGAGTTTCAGGTAGTTACCCATTGTTGCACTTATATAAAAGACACTTATTCATCATTGTTGAGATTTACACTTTGAACGACACCCTGAGCTATACACAATTAAGCGGCACAATGAGCTGTATGAACTGATCGGCACACTGAGATCGATTTATGCTGATAGGATTTATCCTTTGTTAACTAATGGTGCACGAAGAGCAACAACCAATGCTGGCTTTCTTCCATGAGCAAATTTTTAACTGCTCTACCACGCTTCGGCTCTGAGGGTGCCTGGTATACCACGGGTTTTTTAATACAAAAAACAGAGACATAATTCCCTCTCTCCAAGGACATGACCTCCCTCTCTACAAAGACAAGACATTTTTCACAACTGTTTGACTACCGCCCGTTAGTAGGCGCCAGTTGGTCTGGCTAGTGAAGTCAGAGTGTCACCTAGCTAGGTCCACAAATTATTATTATTATTAATAATTTTAGTAGCGATGGAGCTAACGCTCCAGTGGCATTCCCGCTAGTCATTTAATTGCCCCTTTTTATTTTACTTATAAAGATTTATTTTATAATTGTAGTGTTTAAATTCCTCCCCCTTTTACTTTTCCGATTTACAAATTATAATTTTAAATTGCTTAAGCTCTTTTGGTAAATTATTCATCATTTGGTAATTTGATCCAATCCTTGACACCCTTCCTAAAAAATAAAATTTTCCCGCTCCCTTATGCATGAAATCGAGCGCCAGCTTGTGGTTGTGGTCGCCTTTCCCCTTCTGTGCATTGTTCCTTACTCTTTGACCAATCCTCTCCAAACTCCATCACCAACGTTTGCTCTGTACATTCCCAGCACTCTCTCCACCCTCCTCCTTTCCTCCTATGACTCCCAACCCAGCTCCTTTATAATCAGTTATAGACTGGGTCCTGCGATAATTTGCACAAATAAATGTAGCTGCTCTTCTTTGCACCATTACTTTGTCTGTTGTACCTGCTTCCAGAAACATGTAACCATACTTTCACATAATATCAATCAATAGGTTAGCTCCCTTTCTAAATATTTCAAAATACATTTATTAATTTATACCTTTTTTAAAATTCTCTTGTCATTCAAGCTTTATTACGTCCTTCAATAAATTATTTTGTTTATGGCTTTACGCCTCGTCGACGTCGAGGTCACTAGAGGTGGGAAAGGACTGGGTACAAGGAACGGGAAGGAATTCCACCGTGGCCCTTTGAAGAAAGCATCCCGGAATTCGCCTGGAGTGATTTGGAGAAACCATGGAAAACCCAAATCTGGATGCCCCGATGGGGATTCGAACCGACGTCCTCTCAATAAGTTCCTTTCTAATATTACATGTTCGGTGATTTATATGCTGTTACCTTCAATGTAATACCGTTGTATGACAACACACCAAGGTCTCCTGCAAGCTTCGTATTAGTTGAGAAAAACGGAGCTCTGGCCGCACATTCGGGAGGACGCAGGTTCGAATCCCCGTCCGGGCATCCAGATTTGGGTTTTCCATGGTTTCGCCAAATCACTCCAGGTGAATGCCGGGATGCTTGCTTCAAAAATGCCATGGCCGAATTTCCTTCCCGTTCCTTGTCCCCAGTCTCATCCAGCCTCTAATGACCTTCGACGCCGACGAGGCGTAAAGCCATAAGTAAAAATAAAAAATGTTGAGAAAACGGGATGTTGAAAGTAGAAATAGTAATTGAGATAGAGCGGTCGGTAGGAAGAGTTGACAGTGTCGGTGAAAGCAGAAATAATGAGTGAGATGGAGAGTAGACAGTGGCGGTGCGTGTGCGTGCGCGTGCGGATCAATGCCGTGCGCGGCCGCGGGCGGCGCGGCGCCTGCGCGCGGCGCGTGGTCCACCTGTTGGATGCTGACGCGGCTCCGCAGTTGGACGCGAGCTGCGGGCGCGCCCGCACGCGGCCGCCGCAACTACCTGTTCGTCGCGAGTGCGGACGGCATGTAGCGGGGCCTCGCCCACACGCACTCAGAGGGGTGGCTGGCGCCATCCGCAGACACACACACACACGCTCCGGTCGCTCCAGTGAGTCTGATGCGCAGCGACCCAGCAGCAAGTCCAGCCGCGCCATTCTTTGTTCTCTGCCAGCCGCTACCTTTTATTTCTTTACAGCCTTTCTGACAAGGTACAGGGAGAAGAAAACAGTGCCAAAGCAAACAGGATATACCACAACATTTTCATTTATTTTCAGTAAAGGTGAATAAAAAGTTAAATTGTTTTGAAAATATACTGTTTTTTGTGTTTTATTGTTTGTTTTTTGTTTCTTTTAACATTTATTTTATTCCTTATACACAGACAGTGATTCTCAGGCATATTTTATGCATCTCATTTCTACTCATGACAATTATTTTTTTCAACTACTTGTAGAGATGGGTGGTTCGCGAGTAAATCAGTTCTTTAGAGCAATTCTTTTAAAAGAGCGGGTGAGCAGTCG
>CM061920.1:15116156-15221213 GCA_031002005.1 Vandiemenella viatica | reverse complement strand
ATAGTTTTTGTATGTTTGCAGGTCAGTTTCAAGAGGGACGTCAGGTGGAAGAAAGTAAGAAAAGACCGTGGTTATTATTATTGTGAAAAAAAAAGATGAACATGTCAATAAATATATCAGGTAGTAAGAATTGAAAATAAACAGTGCTTTTAAATATTAAGTTGGTTAATGTGATATAAAGTTTGGTATAATCTGTGAAATCCGACAGCCGGTCTAAATTTCAAACTCAAGAGATTTTATTCACCCTAAGGGTGAATTACAGGTGAAGTTCGTGCTTGGACAAATCACGTCAACCTGTCATAAACTTTTATCTTAAAAACTGGAACTATTCTAGACCGTGACGATACGCAAAAGCCGGTCACGGGCTTATTTTAGTAAATAAATAAATCTCTAAGGGCATAACTATAGCAACCAAACATTGAATGTCAATTTAGCTTTATGCCAATGAATAAAAAGAAATTTTATAAAATTACGGATGAATAAACTATTAATATGCTTTATAATATTAATTTGTAGACTGTTAAGAATAACATAACATTGATACATTTAAAATGTGATGCTACAGAATTCCTTTCAAACGTTGTAACCTAAAGTGTTCACGTGAAGAACGAAGTCTCCGGCCAGTGCTGTTGCGCCAACACAATGGATCAGGGAGGTGCAACGAGACCAGGCTCGAGTCTTGAACCTCCTGGTTACGCCTTTTATACTGTTTCCCGAAATCATGAAGGCCAGTGCCGGACCGTCCCTAAACTCCGCCTCATAAACATAGTTACTAACAAAAACTTATCCTACAGAAGACAGGTTATGCCTTTCGTGAACAAGTAGCATCACAAACCTTCTCCTCACAGGATAAACGTTCCAGAACTGAGAAATCTCGTTCCGATTATGGAGTGACCTCCCCTCTCCCCCCCCCCCCCGCACTCCATTCTAGATTCAGACTAGCTACCTACCCGTGCAAACATAGTCCGTAGTGGCTGTAACGAGAGGACATAAAGGTTGAAAATCAACGTGCCCTGAAAGAAGTCTCACAAAAGGATGAGTTAAAGGGGCATTTTCTTATTTTACTTCTTCTTTTTTGTGCTGCTCCTTCTTCTCTTCTTTCTTTTCCTGTTACTGCCTTCTAAGGACCACGAGCCAATTTCAATGCTTCCTCCTTCTTCCTCCAGCACTCCTTCATCTTTATGCATGTTTTTCCTTTCTCCTGACCATTTAGATCCTGTTTCCTTTTCCTCCCTGCGTTAGAATACTTCCACTTTTAAGACTTTTTATTAAAAATCCCTCTGTTTGTTGCTTCTTCTTCACTTATGTTGTTTCTTTTCTAATCTTTATTAACTACCCACCGAGCGTGGTGAGTGAGCATTTAACGCGCTGGTCTCCTATTCGGAAGGACGGCGGTTCGAACCCCGTCCGGGCATCCAGATTCGGGTTTTCCATGGTTTCCATAAATCACTCCAGGTGAATGCCGGAATTCTTCCTTCAAAAGGCTATGGCCGAATTCCTTCCCGTTTCTTGTCCCCAGTCCCATCTCGCCATCATTCCTATCCTCTTCTCATAAAAGACACTAAACAATCCCATTACAGTTTGAAGTTCCCGAAATAATGTTTTCGGAAGCAAGAAGGACGGCTGAATGTCTCTGTGATTAATTTTTAAGCTGCATCTTTAAGCAGATAGTCCCATCCGGCTTCATTATAGTGAGGTAGGCATATACATTGACAGTGTTGTAGGTATGCTCTCGCGTGTAGAATATTCTCCAGTAGGCAGACAGGCTGAGGTAGGTAAACAACTACACTGTCCAAAGGGTGCCCTGGGGACTTGTTAGTTGTCACTGCAAATGGCAGCATTACAGATAACTACTTCGGGCGTTCTTAAAGGAAGTGTAATAGGACCACTTGTTTTCTTTATATTTATAAACGATCTAGGTGACAACGTCAAATGCTGGTTGCGATTGTTTACCGACGATACAGTTATCTATAGGGAAATAAGGTGCTCCGACGATTGCTTAGAAATTCAGAGCGATTTTGATGCTATTTTCGATTGGTGCCTTAAATGGCAGCTTACACTTAATTGCAAAAAGTGCAAGGCAATGCGGATAAGTAACAGAAAGAATCAATTTGTTCACGAGTAGAAAATAAACAATTCAGCTGTTGACACGGTTGATTCCGTGAAGTATCTGGGGGTGGTAGTACAAAGCAACATAAAATGGGACATGCACATAACTTCCGTCGTAGGCAAAGCTAATTTTAAATTACGATTCATAGGTCGTATTTTGAGGAATTGTAATGCTCATACAAAGGAGATAGCGTATAAAACACTAGTGCGTCCGCATCTGGATTACTGATGTGGAGTCTGGGATCCGTATCGCAAGGTTCTGATTGACTCAGTCGAGAGGGTGCAGAGGAGAGCCGCTCGATTCGTGACTGGTTGCTACAGCTCTTATGAAAGCGTCACAGAATTGATACATAGATTGGGCTGGGATAGTTTGGAAGACAGACGATGTAGCTTGCGTTCGAATTTATTGGAGAATATGCAAAAAAATTAAGTTTCGAGTGCAATGAAATACTTCTTCCGCCAACCTATTTAGGTCGTAATGACCGGAGGGATAAGATTCGAGAAATAAGATGCCGTACTGATGCTTTTATGTATTCCTTCTTTCCTCGTACCATTCGGGATTGGAATGGGCGGGTTTAGGATTGGTGCTTAGCATCCACTGCCACCCACAATGTTTGTGATTTGCAGAGTATGGATGTAGATGTAGATACTTCCTCTTAACTGGAAAAGTAAGGTCGCCATCTCATTTGTGTATTAGGAGGATTATAAGTGCAATAAACACAACCTCACCCTTGTCAGACCGACTCATTATTCTAATCTAGTTGCGGCATTTTTAGGGTCACCGCATGACGTGATCTGATCTGTTTCTAGCGTTTCATCACTGTTGGACGTCTTAATGTGGATTTAAATCAAAATTGGATTGGACAGAGTCTAAAACCGGTCTGAAAGTGTTAAGTAATTAGTTTTTAGGGTCACGGGTCATGATCACGTAACCTGATCTTGATGAAATATGAACTTTCTCCTGTATTTGCAAAATTTGAGCATTTTTTTTTAATTATGGCTTTACACCTCGTCGACGTCCAACTCGTTAGAGGCGGGAAAGAACTGGGGGCAAGGGACGGGATGGAATTCGATCATGGACTTCGCCTGGAGTGATTTGGGGAAACCACGGAAAACCCAAACCTGAATGCCTGGACGGGGATTCGAACCCGCGTCCTCCCGAACGCGAGGCCAGAGCGTTACCGCTCACCCACGAAGCTCGTTGGAAAGTTTCTCTTCCGTTTGAAGAGTATTATAGATGGACATATACTATATTGTTAAATTGTAGATTCTTTATTCAAAGTTCTCTTTCATGGCACTTTAGTCGACTATAGAAATAATATATGTCGTACAGAGAATCTGTTTTCTGACCTAGGCACTCATGATGAATCCTGTTTCATTATCATGCAATTACGAGACTTTCTTTTTCAGTTATCAACCTAAAGGAGTAGCATTCTATTCTTCTCTTGATCCACTTTTCACTGTAGAAGGCGCACATGATATCCGACATGGTTTGGATTCACGTATTTCAGACTTCGTATTCCTCGTGGATTAAGGTTTCGTTTGCACCTTCCATTATCACTGGCAGGTTTCCGTTAAGGCACAGTCGACATCAGCTAGTCGTTATAGCGGGACAACTGTCTAGTTCTAAATTCTGTACAACTGAACCAGGCAACAAGTTTTAAAACATGCGGCCCACCCCAGTATTCTCGTGTTGCGTTTTCGTATCGCAGTCCCGCGAGACAGGCGTGAAACGTTGTTGCAGAAACGCTAGGCGCAGGCCCTACATCCCAATGTGTTAACAACAATATTAAACATAGTAAACATTTTTGGGCAGGTATTTGAGGCACCGTGAAAATTTGCGTAACACTTCTTTCGTAATGTCTGAATACAAAATCGAAGACCTGGCTGATGGATAGTGGGGCATAGCCCAATTATTAACCTTGAAAAATTTTGTTTCTTCCAAAATTGTGTTTCATAAATGACGAAAAAATATATTTGAAATAAAATTTTCAAGGTTCCTCAAATACCCACCCAAAAATGATTACTAGCCCTCGTATTACAACTTGCTGCGAGACAGTTGTTGATATTTGGTGACCTTTCAAATAAAGCCTATCTGTTGCACATAAGAAAAAATTACATAAAAGAAAAAATTACAAAGTGCTATATGCAAAGGTAGAATTTGGTGAGACTACATTTAATAATAATAATAAAAAAAAAGATTTAGTGCAATAAAGTAGATCCAAATCCCGAAATGGTTTTTTTGGTAAGTTATGCACGTGGAATCTTCATACATAAATAATGGAATTACATTATATTCCAAAGAACTGTAACTTTAGTTCGGATATGAATGTTATCAAATCAGTAGGTACCTAGAAATGTTACATATGTGTATTAGCGATTCATACTTTGTTTTGTTTTGGGCTTTAGTAGACTAGTACAGGATGGATGTCAAGTAACTGGAATAAATTCGGTCATGGTCTTTTGGTGAAATATTTTTTTTTTTTGCTATTGGCTTTAAGCCTTGTCGACGTAAAGTTCATTACAGGTGGGAAAAGGCTCTGAGCAAGGAACGGGAAGGAATTTGGTAATGGCCTTTTGAAGAAACCATCCTAGCATTAGCCTGGACTGATTTCAGAGGAAACTTCGGAAAACTGGATGGTTGGACGGGGGTTCGAACCCGCGTCCTCCCGACTGTTACAGCTCACCCACCAGACGCATACCGCTGACTAATATTGCCAGAAACAGTTTCGATGATGGTACGGTTTTTCAGTTTTCTGCAATGACCCAAAGTGGCTTTCCAACCCTGTAGGCTCTAGAATTTGATCCTGATTCTTATATTTAATTCCGTTTAACGAATTTCTGAATGGTTGCAGGCTGCAAGACCGGCGTGCCTCGTGTCTTTTTGTGAGGGAAAACAGGCCAGTATTCCAGTTTGCCTCCAAGCTTAAATACACATATTTGGTTTGTAATGTTTGTGGTTTTAATGGCCCCTTTACAGCCAACATTTTAGTTGACTGGAAAGCAAATAATTTTACTGCAACACAGTTACTTTTGATGATGTTTTAATTTACGCTGTGCGCGACGCGTTTAGAGAAGCGAGTCTCATTTTTAAACGCAATATTAGTACATTTTTAATGCATTTGGAATGTGTGAAGTGCTTTTGTCAGTTTCTGCTGAACATTAGTAAAACTTTCGGAGTTTTCGCTTTTGAAGGTTTCTTTAAAAAAACTGCAAAAGTTTTACTAATGTCCAGCAGAATTTGACTAATATTGCGTTTGAAAATGAGAATCACTTCTCAAAAAGCGTCACGCACAACGTATATTAAAATATTATCAAAAGTAACTGTGTTGCAGTAAAATTATCTGCTTACCAGTCAATTGAAAACAGTTACAGACTTTCATAAGTCCATTTATTATGGATAAAGTAAACACACAGTCATGCAAATACTCATCATAAACAATAACAAACGACCGGCATTAACATTTAAAGAAAATTATTACATCCAAAATGCACTAGTTGAAGGAAAGTAGATCATAAATGATTATACAAACTTGACTAATGTATGCCATATTAAAAAAGAAAGAAATATTCACAAAAAGACAACCATTTCAAATCCCCGCCTACCATCAAAGATAACACCAAGTAAACAGTAAAAACCAAGAACCTTTTTTACGTCAAGATCATTAGCGGCGAGACAGGACTAGAGGCAAGGAATAGTAAGGAATTCGGCCGTGGTCTTTTGAAGAAACTATCCCGCATTCATCTGGAGAAATTTAAGAACTTGATTCTATTATGTATGACAGTGTCCTCCCGAATAGGAGGTCAGAGCTGTGAGTGACAAGAGTCAGGTCACGCCGCCACACATCAAAACGCCCGCCTGGCAGCCGCGTTTCCAATGCTCTTCCGGCTCCCTGGGGTGACATAACGTCAAACTGTTAATACTCTGCCCAACTTCAGATTACCCATCTAATTGTAAAATAGCAAAGAAATCGCTGTAGTACTTTCTGTTTAATGTCTATGATAAAATAAAAAAGATGTGAATTCTAGATCACCTCTTCCAACGTATTAAAACAGCCCTCAGGCCCAGCCCTTGTATGAAATATTATTTGTAGAGTTATGTATAGCTAGCTAGCAGCCGATTAATTACCATTTTGTACATATTTTGTGGGATTATTTGTGATTTTGTGTATATATGTCATGGAAATGAACCTTGTTTCATGACCAAAAACTATATAAATACTTCGTAATGTATTCAAGTATAGTATTTTGCAGTGGCGGATCCAGGATTTTGTTTTGGCCGGTGGGACCTTGAGCGGAATTTGGTTTGGGGGGTGGGGCCTTGAGCGGATTTTGGTTTGGGGGGAGTCTTGAGTGGAGTTCGTTTGTGGTGGTGGTGGGGGGGGGGGGGCTTGAGCCCCCTGGCCCCGACTTGATCCGCCATTGATATTATGTATGAAAAATTAATTAAAAATTTGTAATTGTAAGTGTTGATGTGAACTACGATGTTTGAAGGACAATTTGCGGCGGTTTGTACTGGTTTATGTTCACAATTTTGTGTGAAAGTGCATGTAAACAGTTTTAACTTTCGTTTCAAGACGTTTTCTTACCATTGTGGGCGATTTTGTAG
This sequence comes from Vandiemenella viatica, assembly GCA_031002005.1. Taxonomy (NCBI): domain Eukaryota; kingdom Metazoa; phylum Arthropoda; class Insecta; order Orthoptera; family Morabidae; genus Vandiemenella; species Vandiemenella viatica. Next base: position 15,214,495 of record CM061920.1, on the reverse strand, counting down.
AGCATGGATTTAATTGTTAAAGAATTGTTAGAATTCGAGAAACGTCGGTCGGAACTCTTTGAATTATTCTGGATCTTTCTGTAACGAGCAGAGTTGGTAGTTAGTTGAGTTGCAAGTTAATTGAAAATTATAATCGTTGGAATGTTTGTATGATTGTGCTTAGTATCTTTGGTCGAGTCGATGCCAATTCTGTGTGTACTGGGTAATGTTATTGTAGAGCTCACAAAAAAAAAATTATGAGTAAAACCCAAAGAGATTCTTTGGAATAGTTATCATAATGGTTTTTCTACAAATTTTAAGACGCGAAGTTACGTAATCAAAAAACAATATTAACATATTTCTGATGGTGGAGTATTTATTTGTACTGCAGCGTGATCTTTGGTGGGTATATCGTAAAGGAGAGTTCATCTGCGATACAGTGTGATCTGTGCCGCATATCTGTTTTCTGTACGAATGAAATACCACAACACTATTACACTCCCTTGTCACGTGGCCCACCGACTCCAAAGAATATATACTTTACATAGATTATTACTGCTAAAAATTTATAAAATAGCCAGATATTGTTGTTACGTGACAAATAGTATTGTAATGGTCCAGATTGCATTTTGATGAACAAACCAATAATAAAGCCAATTTATATTTGTTAGGAATAAATTAATTATGAATCAGAGCAAAAAAGTAATATGCAAAAAGTTTCGTGAGGTTGCGAAGAAGCAACCATAGGAAAATGTTATGTTTCCTTTGTTACCACAGCTGACAAAGGAAACATAACTGTAATACTAGAGAAACAAAGTTATGTAACAAAAACTGAGCAATTCATCAAAGACAACAACATCACTCAACTGAAATCAGACCCCACAAACAGATATCAAACAGATTTCAAGAAATGCATGAAGAAAATCTCTTTCATGTTCACTGATAAAGAAAAACAACACATGGCACAAACAAACCCCAGTGCTCCCACATTAAGAAGTCAACCCAAAGTCCACAAGCCTGGAATACCCATACGCCCAGTGATAAATTTCAGGAAAGCACCAACATACTATGCTGCCAAAAAGATGCAGAAATTCCTTTCACAATACTACACTCCACACAATGACAAAACCATAAGAAACACCTCAAACCTCATTCAAAGGATCAAAGACATAGACATACCAAATTCAGCAACACTACTATCCTTCGATATACAGAACATGTACACAAACATTCCAATCAAACAAAGCATAGAAATAATAAACCAAAACCTTAAACAACACAAACTAATCCCTGACACACACATTGAAGAGGCTATAGACTTACTTACACTCCTAACATCACAAAACTACTTCAAATTTAACAACCAATATTACATCCAAAATGATGGCTTACCCATGGGATCACCAATATCAGGAATAATTGCAGACATATTTATGAACCATGTAGAAAATCAAATATTTCAAAACACGGTAAAGAACAAGGGGTATAACATTATCTATTGGTACCGTTTTGTTGATGACATTATTTGCCTTGTCAATGAACCAGAAGATAGGATACAAGAATTACATACTGACATCAACACTATACACAAAAACATCAAATTCACAATGGAGAAAGAAACAAATGCTAAACTAAACTTCCTTGACATAACTATAACAAGACACAAACAGCAACACTCATTTCAGATTTACAGAAAACACACCACCACAGACATGATCATAGCAACTGACTCAAACCATCCACAAACTCATAAAGAAGCTGCAATAAGACACATGCTCCATAGACTAAACAAAATCCCACTTAATAAAGAAAACTACACTCTAGAACTTAATACAATCATCTACATAGCCAGCAAAAATGGACACAAGGAACACAGGGTACACCAACTAAACAACAAAATTATAAGACAAATAAAGAAAACTTCACACAATAAAACCCCATCATCACACCACAATAGATCAACTCCAGATAATACACCACAAAATAGAAATAAATGGCATGTGATGACATACATCAACAAAGACACATACAAAATTGCAAATATATTCAAAAAACAGGGACTAAAAGTAGCATTCAGAACAGATAACACAATACATAAAAACATTAAAAATAACACACAATCCAATAAATATCACAATTCAGGAATATACAGGCTAACATGCAATGAATGCGAAGCACAGTACATAGGACAAACATGCAGAAAATTCGAAACCAGGTGCAAGGAACATATAAGAGCTCTAAAATATAACAACCATTCAACATTTGCAGAACACTTACAAGAACACAACCACCACCCAACAATTATTGACTCAGACATGCAAATACTCACCATAAACAACAACAAACCACAAATACTAACATTCCAAGAAAACTACCACATACAAAAAGCACTAACAGAAGGAAAACAAATAATAAATGAATACACAAACCTCACACACCCAACACTATACAAAACACTGAAGCTAAAATAAAATAGAAACATCGACACAGAAAAACAACAGTAAATATGGACACACAAAACAACAACAACTACTGAAATCATTTATATTTAAAAAAACCGCCAAACAATAGAAGACTGAAAAAACAAAACAGCACCGCATAACTACAAAAACTCCATGCTTAGTAAACAAAACAGAACGGCCATTTGCAAGTAATAACAAACACATAATGCAGTGAAAAAGTGTAGTGTTGTGAATCTCAAACATGAAGACACTTCCCACCGTTAATGCAAAAGCACTGATGCTGAGAATGGAGTTGAAAGAAATACAATAGACCAAAAAATGTAAGTAGATTATAAGTTAGATAATAATTCATTCCAATGTACAAACTACAAACATAACCTGATTACAACTTTTGTACATAATTAACAAGAAAAAACCGCTGAAGATGCTTCTGCAAAAGAAGTGAAACGCGTACGGGAGACAAATAAACACAAAAAAAAGTCAATTGCTTTGGCGTAATTTATTTATTAATATTAGCACAAGTTATCTAATATAGAAGTACTGTTTCAGTACAGACGTCAGTGACTTGGCTTGTACGACTCCAGGTGGCGAATGAAATTTTCGCCATTTGTTACGTTACCAGCGGGGCAAGGAAACGAAAATATACGATCTCTGATCAGTGTATCCACGGAGGAAGGAACAGAGTGGAGGCGACGCACTGGACTGAAGTCGGGTAGACAGAAGTGGGGTGGGGAGATCGCCATATTGGATGGCCGTATAAACAAAGGGAATAGGCACAAAAACCTCAATGGAATCATACGACAACCGTGGCACCGCAATTTGATGATGGGTTATTATGTAACCCGACGAGATAAATAAAAAACGAAGAATTCAATTTTTTTATATTGTGCGTAGTTCTCTAAATATGCTGTCTCAAAAGTGAGGTGTTTTGGGTTGAAATTCAGAGGAAAAATTCCTCCAAAGGCAAGTTTGATGATAGATTCTTGTATAACACGACGAGACAAATCGAAACTAAAGAATAAAAAATTTCGATTTCTCGCTTAGTTCTCGATATATGCTGTCTGCAAAAGTCAGAAGCTTAAATGTCAGTAGTTTACATCGCGATACGCGATACCAGTTGTGTGCTCATGAAATTACTAACAACTGATAGTAAATTAATTGTTTGTCCCTTCTGGTACAGGCTGCATTTCACCCTACCCACATTTCCATTGATATTTCCAAAATCGAACTATGTAGACACGCGTAAACACATGAAATGCATCGCGAACTACATTTCGGGTAACAACAACGCTTGCTTCATCACGTTTCGTTCATGGATTATTACAATTAATTTCATCGTACGCTTTCAGTTGTAAACTGAAACTGGGCTCAAGCATGCAGAATACCATATTCACTGTATCGCGATGTAAACTTGAACCCACTTAAATTAGACTTCCAACACTTGTTTGCAATAGGGCTAGCCTTTTATGTGCAAAGTACTAACGTATGTTGATTGTCTACACTACACCAACAAATATTTGAGAACGACATCATCCTATTGAGAGCAGTGAATAAATTTATAGCGATAGGCTCTACTTTTTCATTTACCTGTCAAACACTTCAAGAACAATAATTACAATGTGACTTACTTATGAAACGTTATTCCAGGTTGTTTCCTACATGATCTGTTTGTGCAACCATGTGCAACACAAGCTTCTATTATAAAAAAAAACTTTCGAATATTAGAAAATTAAATATTCACAGCAGCAAACACAATACGAACAGCACGGTGTTTTGGGGTATCTGTTATGGCCGCCGCGCATGCGCAGTAGGAGCCGAGTGTTTGCAGGTGGCTTCACAGATTTAGCGATATTTCGCCTCCACACGTTTTCTTCCTCCATACGTATATCGTGTGCTAAGATGGCGGGATCAGTGGATGTAGACCCACGACTGGTTGGTTAAGTGACACTTCCGACCTGCATCCTGTGCTGCAGCGGTGGTCCGGGACGTCGTAACGGCAAGTCTGCGGGCAGAGGAGCGGCCATTGTGGACGAGCCAATTACCCGCAGACTGGAGACGGGGCGTCATTCAACGGCGAGGGCGGAAAGGAAACTCTAATGACGTCCTAATGGCCCAGCGAGTCGGGAAATACGCAGTGAAATGAATTTGTTCGGAGCTGTTTCTGGGTGCAACGTAACGATTTCACATCTGGATATTGTAGGCCATTTCCTCAATTGCGATAGGATCAATTTTTTTTATAAATAACTAGCTGATACCTGCGACTTCGTACGCGTGGATTAAGAATTTCTTTGCCAGAATTGAATATAGAAATTGTTGGTAGCGAAGGATTGGTCCCAAACAACACCGACTCGGCATAATATGACCGCAAAGCCATCACTATATCATTCTACCACCGAACCTATCTCTTGAAGAGAATCAATTTCCAACATACTTAAAAACAAACGAAAGTGAGGGGATGTTAACTAAGGGCAGCTTTATTTCAGCTTGGTCTTTTCTTCTTTCTTCAGCATGAGCATCCAACTCCTGGGTTCTAGTAACTTTAGCTGCTCGTTCTCTACTAGAGCTACAACTTAGGCCAGTTTACGCCCGCCAGGCACGTCAAAAAAGAAGGCAAAATAAACTGGTGAATTTCGTTACTACAACTGTTAATCATACCGAAAAAAAATGTCCTGTGCCCTCCCTACAGATTTTCTTGTCAAATTCCGTCAATATCGGTATAGGCATTTAGTTGTCAAAACGTAATAAAAGACAGAGACTTACTTCCGCATTTATAGTATTCCTACTGCAGACCACAAACACACTGACTGCGAATCAACCCTGAGAGATCAATATAACGTAAAAAAGTGTACACCTACAGCATTGCAAGACTACCTACGATTTGCCTCGCATTGCACCCCTAACTTTGTGATATCTACAGTTTAACATTCAATCCGAATAACCGACGGCCCAGGCCTGACTCTTACGATCAACATTTTTTTTTTTTTAAAATCTTAGACTCCACGGAGATTTGAACCGGAGACCACCACCCAAACATTAGCAAGCAGGCGCTTTAACCACTGAACTACCTGACCGCTACACGGAAAAACAGAACAGAGACCTCCATATCCAACGCGTCTGTCTATCGCCGTTCAGTAATTTTTCGAAATTATAGGACAACATCCATTATTTATATAGATAATTTTTCAACCAAATGTAGACAGTATTTTTCTCCTTGTTTTAAAGGATAAGTGTGCAAAGTTTCATCGAGATCGGATGAAAACTGTGGATTTGTATGAAGAACAAACAAACATACATACATTCATCTTTATATATATAGATTGTCTCGTCAATGCAACTGAATTTGTTGTTTCATTTTCCGAACGCGTTTCACTTCATTCTCTGAAGCATCTTCAGCGGTTCTGTCTGTTGGGTGTTTATACATGTAATTATATTTGCTTTATGTTACAATTTAAACATGACAATTATGGTATATACAGCTATAAGCTTACTTACATTATTCATTGTTCACATATGCTTGTGACTGTACAGTGTTTCAGCATCAGTTATGTTTGTAGCGGCAGTTTGCATTACAGGTGTTGATTGCATTTTTATGAATAATTGCGTAGGACTTTCACTGCACTGTAATATATTTACTGTGTGGTGTACATCGCTGATTGGCAGGTTTGGTTATCGTTTGTCTTCTGTTTTTTATTCAGTTGGTGGCGCGCTTTTAAATATGTGTTTGTGCTTAGTTTGGTGTATTATTGTTATTATTGGCTGTATCTTTTTATGGTAGATGTTTGTGTTTCTTATTTCGTTTTAAGTACTGTGTATAGTGTTGGGTCAGTCAGGTTCGTGTATTCATTCATTATGTTCTTTTCTTCTGCCAGTGATTTGTGAATGTGGTAGTTTCCCTGAAATGTTAGTAGTTGTGGTTTGTTATTATTAATGGTGAGTCTTTCCATGTCTGTCTCTATATTTGTGGGCTGCTGATTATGCTCTAGTAGGTGTTCTGCGAATGTTGAGTGGTTATTGTATTTTAGCTTGGTGACGAGGAAGAAAAAAAAGAACTGGACAAGATAATACGCTTAAATCCTGTACAAGTCATAAAACAGGGATTCTGTGATTGTGGTTCCCATCCATTAGTGAACTGGACAGAGGGGAAAAAGTCCGTCTTTGAATTAAAAACTTCAATGACGGCGGTCCACCCGGTCAAGCTGTGGATTCAGAAACTTTTGAAACACCGCCGCGTATTTTCCTCAGTATTACGTCCGAACGGCTGGAGTGATTTTGATTAAAGCTGGTACACGTGTTTCTCACTCCGCGCGGAAATATACTTCAGAGATAAATCAACCGAAACCCACACTCTTCTGGCAGTTTGGAGGCGAATCGCCCTGCGCTCGACAACATTGTGATATACACTTTAAGACAAAGGTTACAACTATACAGTATTACAAAACACAGAATCCTAACCAATGTTTCTGAATGCATAATTTTCACGAACGTTTATGAAAATTAATAATTTAGTTTCTTAATTTTCCTTGTACATAACGCTCACCGCGGGTTAGCATAATATTCACGTCGAACAGAAAGACAAATTTTAGAATACACACAAACAGTAAAAACAACAACCACATGGATGAAGGAGGTGGAGAAAGACTTGAAGTCTGCAGGCATTGCTAAGGGAGACGTCATAGACCGTAATATTTTTAGTAAAAAAGTGAACTCATGGGAAGTTATTTCAGAGAAAAAAAGGAAAAATCTAAACGCGTCTGAATTGCTGAAGAAAAAAAAAAACCGTCAGTGAAAGAATGAAAAAATATTGGTCCGACAAGAAGAACATCCCAAAGGATTGCTTATCGTTCTCCGTTATGGGCACATACTAAAACAATAATAATAATACAGAAAGGATTCACAAATTGGAAATAGGCTACCAAATGTCGCGAGAGATCTACAACAAAAAATGTCTTTCACAAAATACTGGGGTTATGAAACACTTCTGAAAGCACTAGTTTCGTATGCAGCCGAAACCTTGTTCCTGAATACCTACAAAGGTCTCTTGGGAGAATCGGGGAAAAGGTGCGGAAAATTATTACAGGAATTCTGGGATTCAGCTTCAAGAATGGCGTCCATTAGAAGAGATCCAAGAAAGAAGTCTACAGCAAATCACCGAAACAATACGTAAAAGACGGGCATGGTTCTATGGCCACCTCAAACGAATGGAAGAGAACAGACTAACAAAAAAATCTTAAATTTATTTGATTGAAAACTCAAAACTGTAATGCCCTGGTTCTTAAATAGTACAGAAGACCTTCATTTGATAGACTTAGAAACAGAAGATACTTTCAATAGTGATCTTTACTGAAGAAGTTAATGACAAATGGGATGAGACGAACACTCAAAGTTTCCCCAAATCACTCCAGGCGAATGCCGGGATGCTTCCTTCAAAAAGGCCGAATTGCTTCCCGTTCCTGGTCCGCAGTCCCATCCCGCCTCTAATGACCTTAGCCGTCGACGAGGCGTAAAGCAATAAAAAAAAGAACATTCCAAAATAAGACGCGGTTACAACTTGGACAGAAGAGAGCAAATAGGCGCACTCAAAACGAATGAAGGACTTTCGGGCCCAAAAGAAGATGAAACTCACTGCCAATTGCACAAAGACCCAACGTGGCCGTAGTTGGCCTCAAAGAATATATATCTATAATACAGAAAAAGAAATTAAAAACTTCTTGACAGCTGTAGGAAGACCCAAAGTAAAAAAAGTAGCTAAAAGAAAAGATTCTTCTTACATAATATTTAAGTGCTCTTCCTTCTCTGAGAATATCATTACTACTAGAAAATAAAAACATAAATAAACAGTAAATGCACTAGTCCACGCACATAGGTCTGCGCGGGTTGAGTTGCGGGCAGATGACTGAACTAAATTATGGATCTGTAGCGAGGCTGTGACTGTTTGTTCCATCATCGCGCTAATACTACTCCACAGCTCTGCATGGAGCGTACACAGTTGGAATCTTCAGGAGCTGACGTAAAATGAGGTATGTTTCATAACGCTGCCACCGGAATATTGTATTATTATTATTATTATTATTACTCCGCGATTCACTAAAAGTGTGTGGCGGAGGGTGCATTGCACCTATCGAAAAGGGTTATAAGGGATATGGCAGGAGGCGACCATGGGCTATTGTGAGGAACCATCCCCGCATTCGCGTGGAGTGATCTGGGAAAACCATGGAAAACCCAGATCAGGATGGCTGGAGTGCTTTATCGAAAGCTACTCCTGTCGGATTTTAAGTTTTCCTCGCCCGGTAAATCCTTTCTATTCCATTCGCTAATCGCTCGTGGGAAAAATGAGTACAGAAATGAATCGGTTCTGGCCCTGATTTCTCTTATCTTATTTTCACGGTCATTTCGAGATATGAATGTTGCTGGTAGCAATATTTTCTGACTGTCATTCCGAAATACATCTGTCGTGAATTTTTCAATTAGCTTCCGTCGAGAGCAACGCCTTCGGTGTTCCAGGTCTTCCCAACCTAACTCCTTCAACATCGCACTTATATATACCTGTCACGAATCGGGCGGCTCTTCTTTCTTCTTCTTCTTCTTCTTCTTCTTCTTCTCTTCTTCTCTAAAGCCTCCATTAACCCCCTTTTGATGGGGACCCCCTACAGAACAACAATACTCTGAGTGAGGACGTACTAGTGACTTGTATACAATCGATTTAACTTCCTGAGTGCATTGATTTAAATTACGACCTAGAAATCGGAGCATACGATTTGCTTTTCCCATTACATTCTCGATATGCTCATTCACGACAAATTATTACGAATTGTTACCCCTAGGTATTTAGCGGAATCTACCGTTCTAAGGACAGTGCCATTAATCGTATATTCATAGTTAAATGGTATCACCTTTTTACTTACACGCATGACTTGGCACTTTTTAGCGTTTAACTCCAACTGCCAATCTTTACACCACGCAATTATTTTCATAATATCGTCTTGTAACAAAGCGCAGTCGTCCTGGGTTTTGATTTCGCGATAAATTATAGCATCATCGGCAAATAATCTTTTCATCCCCCTATTATGTCGCATAGATCATTGATGTATATGAGAAACAACAGAGACCCTAATACGCTTCCCAGGGGAACTCCAGACCCCACTGCAGTAAGTGATGAACGCTCACCGTCGAGAACTACACACTGTGTTCTGCCCTTCAGAAAGTCTGCAACCCATTCTCATATTTGTCTAGATATGCCGTAACCGCGAAGTTTCCTAAGTAACCTAGTGTGAGGCACAGTGTCGAAAGCTTTTTTAAAGTCTAATAGAACAAAATCAATGTATTCCTATCCTCAAACTTTATTAACACCATCTGTTGTTTCTTTCTGTAAAATCTGGCGACCTTAAACGTCTTCAGTGCATATGAAGCCGGATATGTGGTATGACGGACGACACAGGTGTCTACCTCACTCTAATGCCGTTTGCCTTTGTGTCCTTAGTCAGAACATGCGAAGTTTATCCTGTGCAAAGGCCGTTTCAACAATAATTGCTTGTAATGTATTGCCACAATGCACAGAAATATGTTTGCAAGGAACTGGACTCCCAGCTCGCACAGGTGGACGATGCAAACAAATGTAACGGTACTATCCTGCCGTATTCCGGTATGTGACCTTGCGGCGGGAAGTCCTCAGTGAAGGAACAAAGCGTGGCCGCTAGGGTTACGCGGTGGGGGAAAAAGCAGTGGAATGTGAGCTGTGTGGTGGGTGCGTGGCCAGCCTGCTGAAAGAGAGGTACGGCGACTATTACCGCCGGTGCGGTCCGTGGTGGCTCTCCTGTTCCATGTCGTCATCGGAGTGGACGCGGGTCTCCAAACGCCAGCAGAAGATGGAACCATCGCATCGGACAGATGTGGACAGCAGACTCGGCTCATCCTCTAAATGGCAACCACGCTGATATGGTGATCATCGCAAATTGTTATCGTACCGATGAACCCGGTGTCGCTCTAGAGAAATCTCACTGCCACATTGAGCTTGATGAACGGACATATAGAAACCCTGAGAACCGATGTGAAAAGAACTGATTATTGGATTTCGACATGTTTGTTTAATTGTATCGTATTATTATTAATAATACTTGGCGAAGAATAATTTTGTAATAAACGTATACTGATGCCAAACGTAGGAACAACGGTGATGTCAATATGTAAAGTAATATCCCGATTCCTCACATCAGTAATTTCACTCATTAATAATATTTTTATTGATGATTTATGCAAACAAAAAGTAGTTAATTCTTAACAGGAGGGAGTAAAAGCTATACAGCTCAAGCTGCATGCATTAAGGTGACGTGTTCCCGTGACAGGGTCGTAGGTTCCATACCTGCTCAAATATTTATTTACTGCGTGTGTTCGTTTTTGCTACAATTCGTTGTTTGCAGTATTACAAATTTTGTTCTACAAAACACTACCGTATAAAGATTTAGCTTAGTGGTCTTTCGATTTTACTTTTTGAATTGTTTTAATTATTTTTGCTAGCAGGCAGGAAATTTTCTACGTGACTTTTCTTTTATTAGACATTTGACAATGTATCCTGCTCAATAATGGGTTTTCATCCGACTATTATAGCTACAAAATAAAACTTCGTTTCGGCATACGTGTTCCGGCTAATTACACCATCATCGGTAGCCTAAAACAAGTTATGTACAAGTTTTGATACTTAGAATAATATGTTATATTACTAATAGTATTAATTTGTTACTAAATGTTAGTTTAGTCTATTTTTTTTTACTTCACTTACTGTTTTTGTATACATTATACAGTGGGAACTTCCTTATCTCAGTCTAGTTTTCCTGCTTCTTGAGTTATACAACACTTAATTTTCAGTATACAAAACATGTTTACACACATTACTATTTTAAACTGGTAACACGTGTTTATTATTGTTTATATCTGATTTTCAAAGATATTGTCTACAGAAAACTTATTAACAACCTGTTTTGTTTTGTTTGATGCAGTTGCGTTGTATCTTTGTCATAGCGGCGTGTTTGAATGCGAGTTCATTTTAATGTCCTGAATAATGTCTGGTTTGTGAGATGGATGTATTCGTTGATCACTTCTTCCCTTTCGTTTAGTGCTTTATGTATGTAGAAATTTCCTTGATTTGACAGCATGTTTTTTCTGTGGCTGTTGATTGTTAATATTTGTGTATCAGTTCCCAACTATAATATAATATAAAAAACTAACTAAGGTAAAAAAAGAGGCTAAACTAACATTTAGTAAAAAATGAATACTGTCAGTTGGGGATTCTACGATAAGAGATGCACCGCAATTTGATGATGGATTCTTATGTAACTCGACGATACAAATTGAATGTAAAGAATAATTTTTATTCATATACATCTCGCTTAGTTCTCGATATATCTCAAAATTGACGTGGTTAGGTTGAAATGCGGCCTGGACCAGAAGAAAAATTTCGCCATAGCCAGATTTGATGATCAATTCGTATGTAACTCGACGAGACAAATCGATAATAATATATTTTTTGATATCTCGCTTAGTTCTCAGATATTTTATCTCAAAATTGACGAGGTTCGGGTGAGATCCGGCCTAGACCAGAAAAAGAATCCAGCAAAACCACTATGTCCACACGGTGTTAATGCACTGCAGGTGTTTTAGTTTGTTCCTAGTGGTTGTTGTTAGGTTGGAATACGGCCTGGACCAGAAGAAGCGTCACCAAAAGCACAAGAACTATACCTATAACTGGTTTTTGATATTCTATATCTGGAAAACCAAGCGAGATATCAAATAATTTTATTCTTTATTTTCGATTTGATTAGTCAAGTTCTATAAGAATTCATCACCAGATTATGGCGCCATGCAAATGATAGAACTGCTTGTTAGCTACGTAACATGTTATTCTAAATGTCAAAACTTGTACATAACTTGTTTTAGGGCACCGATGATGGTATAATAAACCGAAACGCGTATGCCAAAACGAAGTTTCATTTTGGAGCTGCAATAGAACGATAAGAAAACCCATTATTAGTACAGCAGTTAAGGAAAACCGTCTAAACATTCAAAATGTTATCCTCCGCGGGTTCTTTGCCACTCGGACCTAATAACGCTAGCGAGGCTGCGAGAAAACGTTAGTGATGAGATATCTGACCAGTTGTATTTCTTAGTTACTTGTGTTTTAGCCTCGAAGCTGTAACTTTACAATTTTCTCCACTCTTCTGTCAAGACCGGTCTGTTGACACGTTCTGTTACCACTAGCTAGAACTTACTTTGCTTTCTCGTGTCCAGACATCAAATAGTTTTGCCAATGTTGGACAAAGTTGTCAGTACATCTTCCTGTCGATAGATCTTCTAGTGTTGTTGGCTCTGCTTGCAAGCCTAGAGGTGATCCGTGGTCTGCTGCTCTGCACATTCACATCCATCGTCTGTTGTCAGACCACAATCACACATGTTAGCTTTTACTGTGGCCACTCCTGTTCCCATATGGTTGAGGGTTCTCCATTTTACCCAGTCCAGTTTCATACCAGAATCTTTTTCCTCAGAGGTTACATACCGGCTTGGAGGATCGACATTTGTCCGATTTAGAAAAGGAGTCCTAGAAAATAGCCTTCTAAGTGAAGGGCTTGAGATTAGCCTTCTAGGTGGAGGGCTTGGTATCCCCAACATTACATGCCTCTCATCGAAAGTTTGTTTGAATCCCTCTGTGTGCTTGTGCGAGTTGCGGCGTATTCATGGTTCAGCAAATCCAGCTGCTTAGTACAGTAGGTCTATCGGGGTTGGTTTCATCCAGCCAGTCACTATCCGACAAGTCTCATTCAAGGCCATACCTACTTTCTTTGAATGTGCTGACTGGTTCCAAAGATGACTTGCAGTGGAAAAACAGAGTGCTTTAGCAGATGTGTGCAAGACCACCGGATTCGCCCCCATTTACTGCAACATAACTTTTTTAGGATATTGTTTCTCGTGAGTACTTTAGCTGCAGTTATATGTTAGTGCTTCTTGTAAGTAAGACTTCTATCTATACCAACTCCTAAATATTTTGGCTGGTCCGTATGTTCCAATTAATGGGCTATCCTTGTAACATTTAATTTCCGTTTTGCCTCTCTGGAATGCAGGTGGAAAGTGCAGATCTTAGATTTGGATGAGTTAGCTTTCAAAGAGTTGCTTTTGTAGTAAGTGGACGTGATTGACAGGGCTTGTTTTAACTTTTCTTCGACCTTTTGAAATATTGGATCGTGAACAGCAATCGCCAGGTTGTCAGCATACATGGAGTGTTTGGCATTGGGATTAGGCGGTGGTTAATTGTGTCATACACTGCAGAAAGGTCCACCAATGTTACTCCGGTCACAAGCTTGTTCTGGTAATTGTATGGAACCCAGTGATAATAATTTCTTTTGGGTTCAAAGATCCACTGACACAGTTTCTCGCACAATCCTTCATTGTCATAGCAACCTAACCTGTCTGATTAATCCTACAGGGTAAAGGGAATCTACAGTTCAACATGGAACAGAGCTCAGGAAGTTTTCTGAAATATTCACATTAACCAAGCATAGCTATGCCAGGAGCAAAGGTCAGTTTTTTAAAGCAGTAAAAATTCAATTTGATACTTGCATTTGAATCTGGAATCCCTCCATCCCAAGCCACACGTCTTAACCGCAATCTACAGATACCTGATGAAGACAGCAGAGTCAGCTGTCGAAACGTCGTGTTTTTATACCACCATCCGGCTGGACCCCCGAGAAGATTATGTTGCATCCATACGACAGGAAAGTATCCACTCACACACTGTTTTGGTTTGAATTTTATTTATTTGTGAGATTGCTACTGTAACTCCACAAATCTATACCGGTATGTAAAATGATTCTGAAAAACAAAGCTCATATGACAGTAACTGGAGTGCAGATAGTGATGATTCCATATTCTGGAGGAATGTAACTGGCAGCCACGGCGTTGTTTCCCTGCGGCAGCAGAATTAAGTTATTATCTTCGCGGCTAGGTGCGCCGGCCCTGGACCATTTACGGCCCACCGAGGACAGCCTGCAAGTGGCAGGAGGCAAATTAAAGGTTCAATAATCAAACAAAAAGTATCGATCTCTCGTTCGATTATACTACATTAGCATCAACCGCGTAGCAAATACATGTCCAAATATCTTAAGTGTATTATCGATTGTCCTGATTTGCTTTTACACAAATTTAGCAAATACATGTCCAAATATCTTAAGTGTATTATCGATTGTCCTGATTTGCTTTTACACAAATTTAAGCACCCTCTTTAATTCCAACTTTCTGGACCGTCTACTGTTCATATTCCACTTGGGTTGCCAATCATTCGGTTTTGGATCGGACTGTCCGGTTCTAACACGATTTGTCTGTGTCTGGTTCACTGCATGTGACCGGACACAAAATGTCCGGTTATTACGAAATTGAAAAAATTACGGGTTGATGGTTTCTCAGATATGTGGGATGTAAACAAGGTCGCCGCGTCTCGATCCTTATTCTCCCATTCAGCTGTTTCGCCCCGTGTTCAAAACTTTACGACAGTTAGAGGCATTGGTTTATTGTTTTTGTCATTGGGACGCACAGGTTAGTCATTAGTATAGATATTAAATAAAATAGGGGATAAAATACAGCCTTGGGGTAATCCATTGTTTTGAATTCTCCACCTACCTTTTTTGCTGCCCAGGCTAACTTAGGAACGTCTATTAGTGAGTAGAGATTCGACGAGTTTCATTAAACTAAAATCTCCTCACAGGCCACCACTGGTTAGTGATTGCCAAGACGTGTGAACTCTGCACAGTAGCCTCGCTCAGGGGGCCGCTTAACACGCCCCATTTCTGCCGCGGCGTCCCTCCCCTCGAAACGCTTCTTTTTTTTTCCCCGCCACTTGTCGTTGCGTTAATGACGCTCCATTCATGGCGGCTATCGTCTGCAGAGGCTCGGAGCTTCTCAAGACACCCGCCGCCTCTGAGGTACGCAATCAGACTCCCCCTCGCTCTCTCCACCCGCCAGAAAACGCGGAATACACCGCCCCGGCATAACTCGCTGTTCCGACTTCTCTGCAACTCTGCGCGTATTTTCACTCCCAGCAGAAATTTTCAAATGAAAAATTACCTGCTTTTGTTGTTATTAGTTTTCTGATTATGCACCCGAAGCGTCTAACCACATGAGATTTTAATCATGGTCGCCACTTACTTCTGAGTTCAGTAATGTGGGTGGTCAAAGGAATTAGTTAAATAATTTATTTGTATAAATGTTTTCATAAATTTCCAGACTTTATTTCAATATCACCACCTGATATTTCCAAATTTCTGGCGTTCTTCACTTCTTGTCACCCCCTGCAATCATGTTATCATATTATGGGATTTCTATCACAACTATTAAAAAAATGTGCTTAGGTGACTTAAAATAATTCACACTTGTTGAAAAGAAATAATCAATTATTCTTATTTTTATTCCTTTCAATATTTTAGTTATTTAATTATTGATCACTTATTCTGATTAACACTTCTCCTTATTTTTATAAACCTTTTTACGTTTTTAATCACACTTCCTTCAGATGTTTATTACAATACGTTGCTGTTACTTTACTGCTACAAAACTTCCAAAGATTCTGCTCTGCAGAGCTTGAGCAGACAACATTAATCTGTGGAGCAACGATATAACCTCTGACCAAACTGCATTCTGTAAACAGAGGAATTTTTCACATTCATTCACAGTGTATATAAAGTGTTTGGTTAGGGGGCGTCCATTAATTATGTGAGTTGAAATAGGGAGGGGGGGGGTCCAGCGAATTCTCATCAAGGAGGAGGGGGGGATCGACGGAAAACTCACGTGAGGTTAAGAAATTATCGATGTAGAGTAGAGTTAAAAAAGAGGTTTACAAACCACGGGGATGTCGACTTTAGGCGGATAAAAGGGTCTAGAGACGACGCGGATACTGACTTCAGGTTGAGGGGTCACGTCAAAATGTTACGTCATCTTGGGGGTGGGGGTGTCCGACGAGTTCGCATCGGAGGGGGGGGGGTCCGGAATTCAGGAAAAACATCTCACGTAATTAATGGATGCCCTCTTGTAACATCACTTGCTTTTGCTAGAAACTTTCTAATTACGCACTAGAAATTTTTAAACACGTGCATATTTAATCACGGTCGCCATGTTCTCCCTGGATTCAGTACCTTGGATGCCGACGGGAATTGTTCAAACAAGCTATTTGAATAAATATGTTCATAAATAGCCAACATTTATTGGTTACCACCACATATACACTGTCATCATGCTTTCTGAAGGTTGATTATTTCTTCCAAAGAAGTGCATATTTTAAGCGAATTTTGGCGAACAATCGAGTGTGCGGTGTATCGGATAATATTTGCGAGTGGATACGAGATTTTGTAATTGATTCGTCGCAGTTACAACGTGCGTCCCTCAAGGAAGAGTTATAGGACCATTTCTTTTCATAGTTCTTATGAAGGATCTCGCAGAACGTTAATGGCGGTTATTTCGCAAAATCATGGCGGATGAAAATATACATGGTGATTCACGAAGATACGCAAATATTTTTATATGTCATTCTACAAGTAAAACTATAAACATAGGTCCGCAAATGTTTAGTTACCGAGTTACGGCTAATAAAAGATTTTGCCTGAAATTTAGCAACCTCGCTACTATGAATCCATCGTAAAACTGTACGAGGTCACAGTAAAGCACGATTTCAATTTTTTTTTGTTCTTATTGATCTGGTGAATGTAATAAAACAAGTGTCAGACGTGTATCTGCAGAAGTTTTCCAGAAATTCCAGAGATAATACAAATAAATCCCAGAGAGTAATTATGAACATTTATTGTGAAATTAAATGTACATTTTACAACTTCCTTAACACTGAGCTATGGTTTTAATAAAAACAGATTATCGGACACATTCATACTGTTTCAATTAACTTTATTATCATCATTTTCAAAAGTTAAATTCCCTACAACTTCTGTTGAAATCTTTGTGCAATTGTCTGGAATTTTAGAAAAAATTGTGCCAAGTAGTTAATAAATTAAATTTTCCTAAATTATTTCTTTGCTTCTCTAAAATTTCTGGAAAACTACTGCAGATACACGTCTAGCACTTGTTTTATTACATTCACCAGAACAATAACAACAAAATAAATGGAAACGTGCTTTACTGTAACCTCGTACAGTTTTACGATGGCTTCATTTTAGCGAGGTTGCTAAATTTCAGACAAAATCTTTTATTATCCGTAACTCCGTAACTAAACATTTGCGGATCTATGTTTATATGAACATTTTTCTTTAGTTTTACTTGTAGAATAACATATTAAAATATTTGCGTATCTTTGCGAATCACCCTGTATATTGGAATTTTGTGGCGGGGTGGAGATGGGAGGGGGTTGAAGAAAATATTTTCTTGAAACTCTCTTCCTGGGTATAAGATGAAATCTGGCAAGACGCCATCTCTGAGAATGTGTGGAATTTTTTATTTTATTCCGAAAGCTTTGCCAATAAGCCGTTAAAATTATTATTAACCACCTGACCCTTAATCTCCGAAACTATTGATACGAAAATGCTGTCCACATTTACAGATATATTTGAGCCTGTTAAAGTATGTAGTTTATGCAATATAAATAAATAAGAGATTTTAACACATCTCATTTTTCAATAAATAATTCTTCTCGGCGAAAACTTATATGTATCATTCGATGAAGAATTTCATGAATCGAATAAAAAACATGTCGTGAAAATACTATTTTTGGAAATTTTCTAAGATGCAGATTAATTGTTCAGCTTTCTTGTGTTTTGTTTACATAGTCCCTTCTAAGCCCGTTGACGGATTGAACGCAGCATTGTGGAAGTTAATTTCGTCTCATTTGCTTAACTTAATAGATTTTTTATCAAATAATTTCAGTTTAAAGGGGGAAAATATTGAACCACTACAGAAAAATAAACAGGTAACCTAAATGCTTTTCTTGTTATGATAGCCACATCTATGGACAGTGAGTGAAAACATCTCTGGCTGTTACAAATGTCATAACACAAAAACAATATGAGCCAACTGATCTTTTATTATTATTTGAATGTGTATAATGTACTGTGCTTAAAATTTTGATTTTTTTTAATGGTTATGGTATTACGCGTCGTCGACGTAGAAGTGTAAGTTGTAGTAAGTACATACAGCAACGCTCGAAAATGAGATTATGGGCGAGGATGAACTCTCTCCCGCAGTTGTAGTATGGAAGACCTTTTTTAAAATGAGCTATGGTCTATACGAAACTCGAAAGAGTCAGCTGGACTTTAAATAATGGGGGCGATCTATTCATTGCGGATGAGTCAATACTTGCAATTATTTTGAGGGAGATGGGATTTATCTTTAGGGGGTTTGATCCCACGACATTTGCGTCGCGAACCGATTCGGATTATTATCTCCTGTAATAATTTCTTTTTATTATTATTTGAGTGAGAATCTATGACGTTCAATGTGAGCTCTAACCCCGTAATATGCCATCCCGATTTCGGTTTTCCATGCTTCCCGAAATCACTCTAGGCGAATGTTTGTATGGTTCCTCTTAAAGGCAATGACCGAACTCCTTCCCGTTCCTTATCCCAGTCCCCTCCCTCTTGCCTGATATGTTCTTTTTGACCATACATCAGTCCGCCTCCTTTGCTTCACCTGCGAGGAATGAAACGTTAATGGATAAGAAAATCGCGCAAACATAGAGACTATTGAAGGGATATCACAGGTCTGGTGAGGGCGGAGGTAGTGCCTGTGAACGATCCGCAGCCAGTCGCTCGTAAGCAGCTTATATGCAGATGAAGATTATGTAAATACCGACAGAGAGGAACAAAGAACCCATAATCCCTTCATTCAGTGGATCTAAGAGGGGAGCTTCACGAAAGTGAGGCAGTTTAATGGAGTACATCAAAGCGCTGCTACAGCTGACTGAGGGACGTATGACGAATACTACCGCTTTGTAAAGACGCAGGGGCTTTGTAAATGGCAATCGCGAGAGATTTTTCGGAGTAGCCTATTGAAAGTTTACAGATATTAGGCAAACGAGACGTAAGAATAGTGAAATGTGCAGTCACCTTGTTTTTTTTCTTTTATCTGCTTAAACGTCTCTCTAACAGCGAGGTCTTTAGAGACGGGAAAGGATGGGGGAGGGGGGGGGGCAAGGAATGGGAAGGATTCGGCCCATGGCCTTTTGAAGGAAGCATCTCGGTATTTGCCTGGAGTGATTTGGGAAACCATGGAAAACCCAAAATCTGGATGCCCGGACGGGGATTCGAACCGCCGTCCTCCCGAATGCGAGGCCAGAACGCTAACCGTTCACCCACCACGCTCGGTGTCACCTTGTTGCTTGACCCTGTATTGATCTGATTTGTCTGCAGCATATATATATATATATATATATGTATATATAAAATGTTAAACGCAGTAGAAAAAGTTTTTCATAATGTCAAGTGGGACACGATTTCGAAAAATTTTGAAAAAATGAGATATGAAATATCGATATATAATCTTCCCGGCTTCGCTGCCGAGTGATGTTAAAAGACAAGTTTCGACGGCGTTCTGTGTCGTCATCTTCAGGTCCACTACGCGTGCTACGCCTTCTGGAGGTGCCGTGGTACCACCACAGCGGTCCACGCGGCAAACGAAACAATGTCGCATTGTGAAGTTCGTACACATGGATCTATCTATTGACGCCGAATATTAATTAGAACAAAGTACTGTCAAATAAATAAACAGCAAAAACAATACAGAATAACTTGAAATAGCTTCAGTAATGTTGTGCAGGCTTACTGAAATACGGTTAAAGGGATCTAAAGTAGCTAAATTTAGATTAGGTTTACGAAAGCCATGAATGTCATGCTGCGCAAATTTGAGATCTGAAACTTATTTCATTTACGAGCTAGAGATTGTGTTTCCCGTTGGATACTGTAATATAATCTAAATTTTGTCACTTCATTTACAAAATTTGTTTAAAAGAATGTTCAAAAGACTATCGAGCTAGTGCCAATTCTATTGTAGATCTTTTTTTTTTAATTTAAGGGATATATTGAAATATAGGACGATATGAAGTTATAACGTAATGTAAACATAACTTATATATAGTGTTTGGCTTATTTTGTGAAAGAAAGCGCTACATTCATTTTCAGAAGTACTTTAGAACACAAGGAATAAAACGAAGTATGACACTTGGCAGGAAGAAATGTTATCTGAAGAGATATAAGAATTCGTAAATCGAAGGTTTTAATTTCGTAAGTGGCAGTAAACAGATAAAAAATTCGTGAAGCCACAGTTTTCTAGATATCACAACAATTTATAGCTTCAAAGAACCGTAAATCTTTATTACTCTTTACGTTTTAGAAACATAGCTAAAATTTAAGGGTTTTTTTTTGGAGCATTTAATGAAAATTATAAAACTTGTGTTCGATACTAAAATGCTCAGTTAGAAGAATATACTTAAATTCAGAAGGAAAGACTATATTCAAAAGAAAGCACAATTCATCCTGAGCATTTGGCAGCTAAGTTTCTTAAAATCCAAAAGATATTTTGGTCAGAATGGGAAAAAGTAAATTCGTCATAGTTTCGAAAGAAATAGCTCACTTTCGGATGAAGCCATGCCAAAACGGATTCAACAAAATAAATCGGCGGAAATTGAAACGACATGAAAAAGGCTATTAAAGAACGGTTACTAAAATTAAAGATTATCACTACCTGATGGGAAATTGCACATAGAATCTGTTAAAGCATCCTTAAGATCTGTAGCTTTAAGATTTTAAGAGATATCGATATTCTAAATTATGTAGTTTTTATTGCACCTAGTTAGAGATTTGTAATTAAGCAGATTTATATATCAGGAGATAGGGATAATTCAATATATCACTTGTTTTGGCTAACTAGGTCAAAAACTCTATACGTAGAGAAATTTCTAAATTCATTACGAAAATAATTTTTTGCAGCCAAAGTATTATAGGTACAAGAATTTCACAGGGATCAGTTTTGACGTTTAGGGGGTTGACTACATACTGTAAAAATTTCAAATCAATTGGAAAGAACCCTGTTCCAAAAGGATTCGGTGATTTCAAGTGGGTAGCCACGTGGTTCCCATGGTGACACTATAAAAAGAGTTCCCTGGAGAGGGGGAAGGGGTCAGTCTATTGCTATCAAGAGCCACGCCGGGCTTGCCAGTGCTTTGGCGAGGTATGTGGGGGTCAGGCACCACACGATACCAGATGTCCTTCACTGTCGGCATCCATCTTTGAAAATTTGGAAGTGCGTGATATAGTTGCGAAATTCTCATGTAGCTCATGTCAGTTGGGGGTTCTTGAGAGTTGACCTGGCTTGATTCACTTATCTGAACCTGCAATAACTATTTTGGAGAAGAATTTCAGATGCCAATAGATTGTTCCACTTGTAATTTTTTTCTGAAGAATATAATGAACTTTAAATTTATTTTGAGGCCACATTGAACATCGCCTACCTTTTATAATTGAGGTTATCCAATTAGATAGTGACCGAGATATACGAGCTAAAAGTCTATTCTCCATAGGCAACACTTGTGGTTAGAATTACATGACAATCTGTTTTACACAAGCCCCGTGTAACAGCTAGGTCGTGGCAATACGAAACACTAGAAAGCGACATACGAGGGCGATTCAAAAAATAAGGTCTCCAACGTCGCCGCGTCAAAATTAACAGTGGTAGGCGAAATCCGACAACAGCGCCGTGTTCCTTGGTTCTCCCACCACCGAATGGTACCGGGCCGAGCTCGATCGGACTATATGGCAGCCGTCCGTGATGTAGCAGCCACTTAGCTCACCCACCAGCTGCGAACTGCGCTCAGTGATACATCGATAGAAATCCACGTTAGTTAGTGAAAGTGTACGACGAGAAGTGTGTGGACATTAAAAACGTGCGGAAGTGGTGCCGGGAATTTTCTACCGGCCGCGTTCACGATGAGGAACGGCCTGAAAGAGCGAGAGGGTCCGACGAAACGGTGGCCAAAATAGATGAGATGGTGCGCACTAATCGAAGGATAACTCTTGACGAGATAACCGAGAGGTTTAATGGAGAGTTTAGCAAAATCTCCGTACACATAAGTCTAGTATACAGTAAGGTGTCCGCCAGGTGGGTCCCAAAACAGTTCACCGACGAACACAAAAGAAAGCGCGTGGAATGTGCCAACGAATTTGGAAGGGGAAGACTTCTTGGGTTCAATAGTGACTGGGGACGAAACCTGGGTGCATCGTTACGTTCACAGTCCAAACAATGGTGTCACTCATCTCCGCCGAGGCCCAAAAAGTTCAAGACAGAGAAGTCAGTCGGTAAGGTTGTGGCGACTGTTTTTATAGAACTAAAGGAGGTATTGTTGGTGGATTTTATGCCAACAATAAACTCGTACTGCGAAACTCTCATGAAACTTCTGTGGGCTATTGAGAACAAAAGAAGGGAGTGTGTCTGCACCATGACAACTCGTGTCCACATGTCCCACATCAAATGACCTCGCTTGCTGAACAATTCGGTTGGGATCTCGTTGATCCCCCCCCCCCCTCCCTCTTACCTGTAGCCCGGACATTGCCCCAAGCGACTATCACATGTTTCCGCGCTTATAAAGCACCTGGGAGGCCGGGAATTCCGGTCAGACGAGGAAGTGCAGGTCGCAGTCCCTCGATTTCTTCGCGACGAGGCGGGAGACTGGTTCGACGACGGAATCAAAAAGCTCGTTGCGCGGATGTGGAAGGTCATCGAACAGGAAGGCGGTTACACAAAAAATAGCTAAATCTTCAAGCATTTTTGCAACGATGTATCTCAAGTTGTCAATAAATGTGATTTTGTTTATTAAAAAAAAAATACGAGGCCTTATTTTTTGAATTGCCCTCGTATATTCTATACTTATAACAGTAACAGCTTGCTTTCTATTATTTTTTTCTCTGTTTTGAAGGTCTCGAAGATCATTCTCAGCCTATCTAACCTAAGGGGAGGGAATTGGAAAGAAGTCGCCCATGACCTTAGAAATAGAAGCATTCAGGCATTCGCTGGAGAGGCTCAGGAAACCATGGAAAATGGTAATGAGGATGGCCGGACAGAGGTTTAAATCCCCGTCCTCCAGAATGCCAGCTAGGAGGGGAAAGGCGAATTCGCCCTCCTACTGACTCGGTAAATTGTTTACTTTAGGTTTCATTCCTCTCAGGTTAAGCCTTGCAAGCGGGCTGCTGGAGAGTCTCTGGGACCCTTTTCAGCCTACTTAACCTAATGGGAAGGAAGGGGTTTACAAGTCGGCCGTGTCCTTTCAAAAGAACCATCCTGGCGGAAAACCGCAGTCTGGATGGCCGGACGGGATTTGACCGTCGTCCTCCAGAATGTTAGGTAGAAGTGGGAAATCGCACCTCTCCCAACTCAGTATAAACTGTTTTTATTGTTTATAGGTTTAATGTCTCCCAGGTGGTGCGCTGTTAAAGGGTTTCAAAAACCCTTTCCAGCCAAAAGGGAAGGGATTGGGATAAGGAACGGGGAGTGCGGCCATTGCCTTTAAGAGGAACCATCGCGGCATTTGCCTGGAGTGATTTCGGGAAACCATGGAATACCGAATTCAGGATGGTATATTACGGGAGTCAAATAACACATTAAAAATCATAGATCCTCGACAAGCAAAACAAACAAAAACAAAAACCGAATCACAGGACATGAGTGTCCTAACCGGTTCGCGACGCAGTTGTCGTGGGGTCAAACCTCCCCGTCAAATAAACTGTAGGAAATACTGTATCCACATTATATAGTACACCTCTAGTGAACCCAGTCGAGCACAACTGGATTGGTTAATAGACAGACGACAAATACCGGGAAAGCATGAGTCCCAGGCTGAGGGGAAGGTTGTGCGCGGTCTCCTTCCAGTTAGTTTATCAGGTCACCGTAATCTGTGTGTCATAGTCGGATTTTGTGAGATCCGGTATTTGCAGGTTCCCTGATTGGTGGTCAAGTAGTTCCTATGTCCACCTTAACCTGTCATTGATAAATGGACTCGCGCCCCCTGTGCAGAGATCGGTGGCTTGTTGGATCGTTGAGCCTTGGCTCTGAATTGCGTTGCCGGCTGTTGGAATCTGTCTCGTAGGTTAGGTAGTGCGCGAATCTGATTGCGCTATTTTGTACTGTTTCTAACAGTGTGTATTACTCTAGTCTACTGGGCGTACTCCAGACCTCTCCCCCCTTTCCATATCATCATCATCATCATCATTATCATCATCATAATCTAGGGCAGCTTCCAGCCACTGGCCGGGTCTGCTGGGAACAAAAACCTCGCCAGCGCTTCCTGTCTAACCACCATCTCTCTTCTTCCACTATCGCCCAATTTCCTCCTCTTTCCTCCACACATTTCTTAACACCTGTGGTCCATCTGTCCCTCGGTCTTCCTCTAGGCCTCTTCCCTTTCAGCTTCATATCCAGCATCTTCCTTGGTAGTCTCTCCTCTCCCATTCTCTTTACATGCCCGTACCATCGTAGCCTAGATTTTTCAATTCTCTGTTGTAGCGGTTCTTCCTTTATCATCTCCCTTATTCTCTCATTTATTATTCTGTCTCTTCTTGTTACTCCCACTCTACTCCTCTGAAATTTCATTTCCACCGATTGTACCCTCCCTTTGTCTCTCTCCTTCATCACCCATGTTTCTGCCCCATATGTTAAAATTGGCACAAAATATGTTTTATAAATTGCCTCTTTACTCTTTTGTGGGACATCCCTACTCCATACCAGACTTCTAATACTTTTAAAAAATCTATCTGCACATCTTCCTCTTTCGTTTATTTCCTTCCTGTTTCCTCATTTTTCTTCAATACAGCTTCCCAAATATTTGAAACATTCCACTCTATTTAGTTGCTCCCCTCTAAGTGATACGCCTTGTCCGTCCTTGCATATGCTGTTTTTAAATCTTCCATCAATATTTATCCAGGTTTCATCGTCAGTATATGCTTTCTTCAGGCCCACAATTCTGTTCACTAGCCTTCTATTCTGTAATGGTTCGCTAACTTCTTCTCAAATAGCTTTTATCTGGAAAGAGGATAAACGTGTTTACGCGGCTGGGGCTCACCTGAATCTATTAAATAGTCCGTGCATTGTACGCGCGATGCATTACACTTTCTAGGGAACGGAAATAAAAGCGCGCAGCCTCCGCGTACGCTGTTGCGGCGGCGCTAACAGTGTTTCACGCTGAATTTGACTCGGCACTTTGAAGCCTGCGGCCTGGTCTACCTGTCAGGTCGATATATCGCATTACCCAAGTGGACTTTAAATGAAGCGTCTCCGAGACGATATAAATAACGCGGCCTCCCCACAACACTGGGGATTCGAAGAAGGCAGAGTTATTAAGTAACTGGTTCAGTGAGACCATTAGGGATAATAATTTAGGGGTTATATCTGAAAACGAGGCTATCCACACAGTTGGAGGTGAGCAGATTAGAAAATTTTAAATTAAATATGAAGATATGAAGGAACCAAGGAATCTAAAAAAGCATAAAGGGGCCGGTGTTGATAATATAACTACAGATGTCTTAAAGAGAGTAGGATGGGACATTTTAACTTACCTTGAAACGTTATTTAAATTGAGTCTGGATACTTGTTGTTTACCAGAGTACTGGAAAAGTGCGATAATAGTACCGGTCCATAATGGAGGTGTGACAAACAGGGTTGAAAACTATAGGCCAATCAGCATGACATCAGTAGTAGGTAAATTAATGGAGCAATTAATGTGCAACCTTATTAGAAGTGTCTGTGAGGAAAGTAAGTGATTTTCAAGTCGGCAACATGGCTTTAGACAAGGATATTCACGTGAATCTCAGTTAGCAGGCTTTATGAAAGATATTTTCGATGAAATTGACAGGGGGGTGAAGTAGATAGCGTAGCACTGGATCTTTCAAAGGCCTTTGACAGAGTGAGCTATGAAATGGTGCTATATAAGGTAAAAACTATTGGAGTTGATTATAAAGTGGGGAAGGAGCTATTTATTGTAGACTCGAAATGTAAATACCTTGGCATAAAATTTGATAGCAAGGTTAACTGGGTAGGACACATTGGACAGGTTGAAGGGAAAGAGTTTAAAATCCTTCACATATTGGAAAGAGAGATGAGGGGATGCACTAGAGAAGTAAGGGAACTGGGGTATAAAAGTTTGGTCAGACAACTGCTGGAATATGGTGGTGTAGTTTGGGATCCATATTTTGGGTATCAAATACAGGAGTTGGAGGAGGTGCAGAGGAGGGCTGCCTGATTTGTCTTTGGAAACTACCGCAGAACACAATCGGTAACTAATATGATAAAGGAGCTGGAGTGGGATTCATTGGAGAATAGAAGGAGGGCGAAGAGAATCATGGAAGTGTACAAAGTCTATACTGGTGATGAAGCATGGAAAGATATTGGTTGGAAAATTAAGAGAGGTGATTGGAAGGGTAAGGTTGACCATGACCACAAGCTGGCACTTGATTTCAGGCATAAGGGTGTGGGAAAATTTTCTTTCGTAGGAAAGGGTGTGAGGGACTGGAATAAATTGCCAAGAGAAGTAATGAATGATTTACCTCAAACGGTGAAGGAGTTTAAAGTAAAAATTAGTAGAGGGAAAAAGTAGGTTGGAAGAGGAAAGGAGAAAGTGGTGTGTGTGGGTAGATTGCCAGCGGAGCGGGCTGTACAGCCAAGCCCTGCCATTGCCCTTAAGGGGCCATCTGCAAATTACGTCACACATAGGTGTGACTTCCCTGTGCCCTGGTGTAACGTCACATATTTTGCAATTTTAAATTTAGAAATTATTAAATTAAAACTGCACTTCCAAAATTATCTATATATTTATATTTAAAATATTTTTTCATAAAATAAATAATAAATCAAACATTTTAGAAAATTGACGAAACATAAAACATAAAATCAAATGAATGCTACAAAATTTAAATATCTTGTGTCCATGGGCTTTGAAGCCATTCTTTTATATTATTCATGACTTTGTAAGGTTTCCTCGTTATTTAGAAATAAACACAGTTTCCAGTGTGGCATCAGTACTACAGGATCATTATTTATCCTCTGTATCCATTACTGGGTTTAATACCACAGCTGAAAGTAAATTATCTTTTAAATAAAATACGATTATTTTTCAAATATCACACTTTCACAAATACTATGCCTTTATCTTTTGGCATTCTCTTTACAAACATTATTTTACCTGAATACAGTAGTTACAGTCCATTTCTACAATTACACTTCTCCTTTGCCCTTTTTAATATTAAATTACAATTTTGCATTCCTCCCGCTAGGATTAAGGAACGTATTTCTATTCGTGCTGCTCAAGCCATCTTTTTTTTTATATATAACATCTGTGTGTAACCAGAGATCTTCTTTCCCCTAGCTCGACGCTCTTTGACGTTGAAACTTAAATGTCCAAAGTTACTATATATAATCATATTTGCTTTTTAACAAAAATATTCTTATATTAATAAAATTCACAATTCGTGAGGTTATGTACCTCACAACTGTCAAAGAAGTCACGAACTTTCGATGTGACAGCATCTTCTTCATACAGCCATACAGCATCGTCATCGCTTATCAGACAAAGAACTACCCTGTCACTTCTATCTTGAGGATGGCCGTGATAGTAAGAACCTTTTGATGCAGCTTATGTGATTGCTTGTATTAGTTAGTGGCTTTGTATGATGAAAGATATAGACCACATATGCCACACTATCGTTTAAATAAGCATGTGGAAGACATAGTTTGTCAAAACCTGATAGGTGCCAGATGGTGCTAAGCACCAATCCTAAACCCACGCATTCCAATCCCGAATAACACGAGGAAAGAAGGAATACATAAAAGCATCAGTACGGCATCCTATTTCTCCAATCTTATCCCTCCGGTCATTACGACTTAAATAGGTTGGCGGAAGAAGTATTTCATTGCACTCGTAATTTAAAGATTTTCGCATATTCTCCAATAAATTCAAACGCAAACTACGTTGACTGTCTTCCAAACTATCCCAGCCCAATCTATGTATCAATTCTGTGACGCTTTCATAAGGGCTGTAGCAACCAGTCACGAATCGAGCGGCTCTCCTCTGTACCCTCTCCACTTAGTCAATCAGTTCCATGCGATACGGATCCCAAACTCCAAAACAGTAGTCCAGATGCGGAAGCACTAGTGTTTTATATGCTATATACTTTGTTTGAGCATTACAATTCCTCAAAATACGACCTATAAATCGCAATTTAGAATTAGCTTTGCCTACGACGTAAGATATGTGCAAGTCCCATTTCATGTTGCTTTATACTATCACCCCCAGATACTTCAGGGAATCAACCGTGTCACAGCTGAATTGTTTATTTTTTACACCCTTGTCACACGATTTGTTGACCCCGTCCCAAACCCCTAAGGTGCGACGTAATGTATGAATGGTCTTTAACCCAGTGTCTGGAAGCAGTACCTTCACAAAAACTACCACATGCTCTAGGGAGACGTACAAATGTTGCGTTTCCTCCAGCTACCTAAGACTATCTGTTAGTCACCTGAGCTTAAAATGCGCTTCTCAGCTGGGCGGAAGTAACGTTCTGCTATTGTCGCTTCCCTACTGTCGCAATACTCACCGCCTAGTTTCATACTGTGTAAGGAATCACAGTAACTTCGAACTTAAGTTTTGTTTGTTCATTTTTTTTTAGGGAATACTGTATTAATATCTTTAGATCTTTCAAATTTATTAAGAACTA
This sequence comes from Vandiemenella viatica, assembly GCA_031002005.1. NCBI lineage: Eukaryota > Metazoa > Arthropoda > Insecta > Orthoptera > Morabidae > Vandiemenella > Vandiemenella viatica. The sequence continues at coordinate 15,185,334 of CM061920.1, read as the reverse complement.
ACGGAGTTCCCGTCGTTGCCCTATATAGTTGGCGTAGATCTACCCGTACAATATTTTTATTCGCGCAATGAGAAACATTTATACAGAGTTTCATAAAATTCCCGCCAACTATTTTCGGAATTGAAGCTAACCTAGATTCACCCGCCCCCCCCCCCATCAAGAAACGAGTGGGTTAAAGTTTATTTACAAGTACACTATTTTCATTCGTCCGAAAAGATTCATGTATATCTAGGTTCTTTAATTTGGTTAAAAAATTGCATTACTACATTACTGAACAACACTGGATTATGTTAGAAATTCACATTTGATGCAACTGCGAAGTGAATGAATATACTTTTTGCTCGAAACACCAGATACTTCACTCCGCAGATTCAGCCTTTATACAAATATCAAAAGTCAATCCTGAATAATATTGTCGCGTTGGAACCGGGACAGGTGTGAATTCGAAGGTTACTTGTCAATGAACACAGCACTTAAACTGAGAACAGGTTTATTGAGAACTCAAACATACACGCAGCACTGACTGCCTCTTGGGCAGAATGCTCTTCTATTTATACACAGATAGAACGTACTAGAGATTACAAGAGTAGTTAACAAATGAAATGTGTAGAAGTTACAAGTGACCTTAGGAAACATGTAGAATCTTCTGGAAATAATAAACAGAATTAAATAATTTTTGTCAGTGGGCGGGATTGAACCGGCGACCTTCGGTACCGCAATTCGTGACGCTACCCGCTGCGCCATGCTGGCAGACGGTACACTGGCGTTCATGCGGCATTGCTCCCTCTCCTGAGGAAAACAGCGTCCCGCTGTTAGATTTCTTTTGGGGCACGCTGAAGTGTCCTGGATCTTGATCTTCTCGTGGGTCCTCTGTATGGCAGTTCTGGAGGGCCCCTCCTGTTTGTACTATTATCTTCCTGTCCGACTTCCTCAGTATCCAAACCGTCCTCAGAGTCCTTGAACAAGAAGCTGGTTGTGCCTAGCTGCTCGTCAGGATTGTAGTAAGGCTTCATGCGGAGGACGTGAACAATGTCCCTTCGCTTTCGTCGTTTCGAAGACGGCTCATAATCCTCGACTTCGTATGTGACGTCTGACCGGCGGCGTATGACACGATACGGACCAAAGTACCGCTTCAGTAACTTTTCTGATAGCCCAACCTTCCGGACAGGGGTAAAAATCCATACGAGATCTCCTGGGTTGTACGCAACAGGTCGGTGCTTGCCGTCATACCGCTGACGGTCCCTCTCCTGGGTGGCCAGTGTTCGTATGCGAGCCAGCTGTCTTGCTTCTTCGACCCTGGTAATGAGCTGTTTTATATAGTCATCCTGAGTGTCGTCCGGCTGGAATGGGAACAGCGTATCTATTGTGGTCTCAGCTTCACGGCCATGGAGCAGAAAAAACGGAGTGAAGCCTGTCGTATCTTGCCTTGCTGTATTATAAGCAAATGTGACCACTGGCAGTATTGTATCCCAATCCTTCTGCTCAACATCCACATACATCGACAGCATATCGGCTAATGTCTTGTTGAAGCGTTCTGTGAGACCGTTTGTCTGAGGGTGGTATGCAGTTGTCATCCTGTGGATAACGTCGCATCTTGACATGACCTCTGATACTAGTCTTGACTGGAATACCTTTCCACAATCGGATATCATCACACGTGGTGCTCCATGCTTCAAAATAATGTCTTCTACTAGAAATTTTGCAACCTCTGGAGCTTCTGCAGTCGGCACAGGTTTGGTGACAGCGTAGCGCGTGAGGTAGTCGGTGCAGACTATTATCCATCGGTTACCGGTTGTCGACTTCGGGAACCTCCCCAAAAGGTCGATCCCAATTCGGTGGAATGGAACTGCTGCAGGTGGAATTGGTACTAGATGACCTGGCGGTAATTGCGGCACATGTTTCCGTCGCTGGCACTCTTTACAGTGACTCACATAATGCTTGACAGATCGGTAGAGACCCTTCCAGTAATACCTGCGTCAGATTCGGTCCAGGGTCTTCACAAATCCCAGATGACCGGATATTGGAGCGTCGTGGAAATACTTGAGAATAGCTGGCTGGAGATGAGCTGGAACGACCAGAAGCCACTTGGGGCCTAGTGGATCGTAGTTGTTCTTATACAATGTCCCATCTATCAATTGAAACCCTCCTTTGGCCGGTTCTCCTTTCTCCAAGGCGTCTATGGTTCTTAATAACTCTGAATCTTCCCTCTGTTCAGCTGCAACGTCACCTAATTCGGCGAGGGCTGAAATTCCATTCATGCTGTAGTGTTCTATTAAAGGATTCCTTGAAAGGCTGTCGGCATCCTTGTGTTTGCGTCCGTTTTTGAATACCACCGTGACGTCGTACTCTTGAAGTCTAAGTGCCCATCTTGCTAGTCGACCTGATGGATCCTTCAAGCTGGTTAGCCAACATAAAGAATGGTGGTCTGTTACGACGGTGAAAGGTTTGCCGAATAAATACGGACGAAACTTGTTGATAGCCCAGACAACTGCGAGGCATTCTTTCTCGGTTGTAGAGTAGTTTATCTCGGGCTTAGAGAATACTCTTGATGCATAGGCTATCACCTTCTCAGCACCTTCCTGAATTTGCACAAGCACTGCACCGATCCCATAACCGCTGGCGTCAGTGTGAAGTTCAGTTTCTGCATTCTCGTCGTATAAGGCTAGAACTGGTGCGGAAGTTAGAGCCTCCTTAAGTGCCTGGAAAGATCTTTCTTTAGTTTCATCCCAGTAAAACTTGGCGTCTCCCTGCAAAAGTTCTTGCAGTGGACGTGCCATGTTACAGAATCCTTTTATGAAACGCCGGAAGTATGAGCACAGCCCAAGAAAGCTTCTCACATCACGAATGTGCTGAGGAGTTGGAAATTCCATGACTGCCCTTACTTTATCTGGATCAGCGCGGACGCCATCTCCGTTGACCAGGTGCCCCAGGATTTTTATCTCTCTGGCGACGAAGAGGCACTTCTTCGGATTGAGGCTGAGTCCTGCAGTCTGAACACACTTCAGCACCGTTGACAGGCGACTCAGATGTTCTTCAAATGTTTTCGAGAAAACAACAATGTCATCTAAATAACAAAGACACGTCGTCCACTTAAGGTGTCGAAGTAAGTTGTCCATCATGCGTTCGAATGTGGCCGGAGCGTTGCATAATCCGAATGGCATTACTTTGAATTCATAGAGGCCATCAGGTGTAATAAAAGCCCAGTCAAAAACACGGACGACCGCAACCTTGAAGTGCTTGTCGATAGTAGAAAGTTTATTAGGCTCACGAAAGAAATCTACATACCAGCGGCTATCATAAGCATTATCGGTGGTCGAGGAGACATTTGGATCACCAACTGTCACGAGCAGTCACAAATTATCCCCAAGGGAATGTGCATAGGGACAGCTGAACCAGTCCAGGAGGGCGAGCTCAACGTCATTAACGAAGATCCATGCTCTGTTACTAGTACCGACAACACGCTGGAGGAAACAACTATGGAACTGCCAATAGGGTCCGGCCTGACCAAGGAACAACACCACCGGGTGTTAGCTATACTACGCCAATTCTCTGGTGTATTCACACCCCAGCAAAAAAAAGGTCAGACGAAACGGCCCACGATAAAGCATCGTATCAATACTGGGGATCATCCGCCCATTAGCCAGCGCTCGTACCGATTGTCACCAGTCGAAAGGCGAATAATTCGAGAGGAAGTGGAGAAGATGTTGCATCATGACATTATTCAACCTTCGGAGAGTCCTTGGTCATCTCCGGTGGTCCTCGTAAAGAAGAAGGATGGTACGTGGCGATTCTGTGTCGACTATCGGCGGCTGAACAAAATCACAAAGAAAGATGTCTACCCACTGCCGCGCATCGACGACGCCTTAGACTGCTTGAAAGGAGCTACATACTTCTCAACCATGGACATGCAGACAGGCTACTGGCAAATCGAGGTTGACGAAGCTGACAATATTGTCGTAAACAGAAGACTAATGCTGATGGCCAGAGCCATTGTCCAGAGATCGTGTTTAAAGAAATTCTCTGTTGTTTCTACGGCCATCTATGGCGTTTAAAAATTGAATATCCCGAATTAAAGGAAAGAATACTTCAAGTTTTGTGTAAGGTGCAAAATAGTTGTTATTGTAAAGTTATCGTATTGCTTTCATTAAATGCTATGGTCAGAGACGTTGTAGTTGTATGTTTAGTGCAAAGTATGCAACATCTAATCCTTCCATCTTTGGGATTTGTCATCATAATTTCAGAATTTCATTTAATGCTCATGCGTTATTTCACGTTGAATCACAAGACATGGCAAACAACTGAAATGGGATTCTAAGCTTTAAAACTGTGAAAACCCCATCGAAATCTGCTCCGTAATTTCCGAGTTTTTATAAGACTAATATATCCAGTTTTCGTTTTATAGATATAGTTAGCACGAATTGTTTTGAATAACAGATCAAAGGTATTTGGTTTAAGTTGGTACGCTGGGCGTTTGAACCAAAGAGTAGTGTATCGTTTAAGGTTAGTCAGTCGTGGAGTGTGATTATCTTTGACGGAGTCCGCGAGATGTGAAAATGGCGGGATGAAGCTTGTTTTGGTTTGTCTCGCTGGGTAACAGAGACAGGATAACTTGTAAAGTGGTTTAAAAAGGACATTGAAACAACTGGATAAGACAGTAGTTAGCAAAAAGTGATTGTCTGAACACGGTGAATATGTGTGAATTTAAATACGAGTGAAGTTTTTTTTTAATGCTTGTTAGTCCGATGAGAGCATTATCCTGGGTTCTCACTCCTCAAATCAATTTATTCTAAATCGCAGACGGAGTGTAACAAATTTATATGAAAAGAAGACGAAGCACGTGTGTCAGGTTAACTTACAAGAGGCTTTACGCGAAGCAGTAAGAAGAAGTAGAATTGTTACATATGGCAAGAAGTAGAATTGTTACATATGGCTTCCCGTGAAGAAGACAAGAGGAAGTATTATTACAACTGGCAGGTTTTCTTCCTCTTGTGACAGCTAGCGATCAATAATGTCTTGTGAATGGGTCGATCATTTGCGTGACTTCTGGAATCGTTTGAACTGCAACAAAGTGCATCTGGCTGTTGCACAACAAACACCTGTTTGGCTACTTTATCTCCGTCTACCGTTGCCCAGCCAATCTTACCATCAGGTTTTCCTCTTGTGGCAGCCAGCGATCAATAATGTCTTGTGAATGGGTCGATCATTTGCGTGACTTCTGGAATCGTTTGAACTGCAACAAAGTGCATCTGGCTGTTGCACAACAAACACCTGTTTGGCTACATTATCTCCGTCTACCGTTGCCCAGCCAATCTTACCATCAGGTTTTCCTCTTGTGGCAGCTAGCGATCAATAATATCTTGTGAATGGGTCGATCATTTGGGTGACTTCTGGAATCGTTTGAACTGCAACAAAGTGCATCTGTCTGTTACACAACAAACACCTATTTGGCAGCATGATCTCCGTCTACCGTTGCCCAGCCAATCTTAGCATAGCACATTTTGCTGATGCTGTATAAAACGAAAACTGACGTTATAAATCAGATGAAATGGTGCTCGAAGCGTTTCTAAACGTCCCTCTAAGGGCCTTATTACACTAGGCGACTTGGCGGCGCCACCAGCCGGGCCACTGGTGGCTCTGCTCGTCGCTGGGCACAGGGTCTTATGGAGCTTATTACACTAGGGCAGCCAGTGGCGCCGCCAGAAACTGGCGGCCGGCTGGCTGCCCTGCCCGGCCACCAGGCCGGCAACCACTGGTGGCCGAGAGTCGTGGCGGGGCATTGCATCTTACGTAGCTTATTACACTAGGCCACCAAGCGGCGCCGCCAGACTCGCCACCACGCGTTCAGTCTACTGTTCATATGCCCCTTCCTACTTTACAGTTTTAAAATTGCAGAGAAACTGAGTGTCAGGTTTGGTGAGACAACTGGGGACAGTCATCCTGTGATGGGAGGGAATGAATCAGAGGAGAGTATAAATGGCGAACCTACAAAATTTGAAATAAATTCTCAGGAAATTTCGAAGCAACTCAGAAAGCTAAAAGTGGTGTAGGTAATATTACTACAGATTTATTAAAGATTGTGGGATATGATATTGTACCTTACCTTAAAATTTTGTTTAAAATGAGTTTGGAGACTTGCTGCTTACCAGAGGATTGGAAAAGACCGATAGTAGTACCAGTTCATAAAGGAAGGGGTAAAAATATGGTGAAAATTCCTGGACAATTAGTTTGTCATCAGTGATAGGCAGAATGATCGAGAGATTGATATGCAACTATATCAGAAATGTCTGTGAAGAAAGAAACTAGTTTTCAGATCGACAACATGGCTTTAAAAGGATATTCATTTGAATCTCAGATAGTGGGCTATATGCAAGATATTTAAAATGAATTTGAAATGGGAGGCCAAGTTGATAGTGTGGCACTAGATCTTTTTAAGGCATTTGACAGAGTGAGCGATAAAATGGTTTTAAATAAACTGAAATGCATTGAATTGGATGAAAAAGTTACTTGCTGGGCACAGGAATTCTTAAAAGTCAGAAAGCAAATGGTTAGAGTAGGAAATACATTATCAAGAGAAGTGGAAGTAAATATGGGAGTTGCTGTTCATTATTCTAATGAATAACTGTGTTACGATCAGAATCTAGGTGTTTTGCAAATGGTACAATGGTATACAATAGGATAAAAACAGGTGAAGACTGAACAGTTGCAGGATGATCTGGATAGAATATCTAAATGGGTAGGTCAGCATGGAATTAAGATAAATGCCAAGAAGAGTCGGCTTATAAGATACACAGATAAATAGATCTAAAGGTTAATTATGATTACAGAGTGGGGTCAGATTTGCTTGATGAAGTGTAAATTCTTTGCATAACGTTTGATAAACTCAATTGGGCAGGTGGTAGAAAAAGGTTACGAAATCCTTCATTTACTGAAGAGGGTGATGAGAGGATGTAACAGAGAAGTTAGGGACTTGGGTTACAAAACTTTGGTCAGACCATTTGTTGAATATAGTGATGTAGTTTCGGACCACATTTTGGAGATCAAATACAGGAGTTGGAAGGTGTGCAAAGAAGAGCAGCTAGATTGTTTGTGGAAATTATAGCATGGCCCAGTCAGTAACTGATATTATACAGAAGCTGGATTGGGACTCATTGGAGGAAAGGAGGAGGGTGAAGAGAGTGCTGTAAATGTGCAGGGCACATGTTGGTGATGGGACTTGGAGGGAAATTGGTAAAAGAATTAGGAATAGTGCATGGAAGGGGAAAGGCGACCATGACCACAAGCTTTGGCTCGATTTCTTGCATAAGGGAGTGGAAAAAATGTTCTTTTGTTGTTAAGGGCGTCAGGAATTGGAACAAATTACCAAGTATAGTGATGAATATATATATAGCTAAGGATTTTAAAATTAAAATTTAAAAATCGGAAAAGTAAATGGGGGAGAAATTGAACATTCCAGCTATAAAAGAAAATTTAAATATATACATAAAGGGGAAATTAGATGACTAGGGAAATTGCTACCGGAGTGTTAGCTCCATCGCAATTAAATTAATTAAAAATAATTAAAATGAAAAAGGAAGGCGAATGGAGAGAAAGATGTATGTACATCATATTCTATTGCTAAGAGAATCTATACTCTTTTTGATGAACTGTATTCAGACGACAACAAGTTTTTTGATTACTTAAGAATGTCTAAATCGTCTTTCATTTAATCATTGTACTTAGTAAAGGTTGATATTACCGGGAAAGATACGAAAATGAGAAATTCTTCTTGCTTTACCCCTTTGTCTTCTCTACACTTTCACTTCCACTCATTTCCACAGTGACATTCTGTAGTTCACTGGACATATTCAACTACACAATTCGCATACAATGCGAGGATAACAGCAAAGTGACTGCTCGGTGTTGCGAGTGGCTGGCTGGCGGCGCCACCAGAATCCTGGTTGCGTCGCCAACAGAGACACCAGTGCCGCGGCTGGTTGCGCCGCCAAGTCGCCTAGTGTAATAGGGCCCTAACGGTGCGTAGTGCCTATAAACTGCGGACTTAATCAGGAATAACGACCTTCCTGGCACAGCTCTAGCACCGAGTGACGTCATTGCTACGGGCTATAACAAAACTTAAAGCTCACTTTCCCACCAGAGAACGTGGTTAAGGCGTCTGTCTGGAGATCGAAGGGTCCCCGACTGTCAGGAAAGAGCCGTCCTCGCCAGACTAACCAACCACATGAGGATACAATGTACGAGAGGCTACCCAACAATAACCGGAATAGCATTGCCGTGGGCGGAGCTTGTGCAGTACGTGTTTATGCCGTTAGGCTTTTATAGCGCAACTCACTTTCAGTTCAGTGCCGCCTGATTTGTCGACCTGGCTTGTTTTGGTAACCTGCAGTGGTTGTTTATGCTAGCGCTGTTTTGTTATTGTTTCGTTTTTGATGATGTCAAGTTTAAGAGATCAACGTGCAGTTGTGAAATTTCGTTTTCTACTTAGTAAAAACGCCAATTTTTTGCTAAAAATGGTATGGTTCCGCTGCCCTACGCACCTTACTCGCCCGACTTGGCCCCGTGCGGCTTTTTCTTATTTCCACGTATGAAAATGAACATGAAAGGACGCCGATTTGACAACATTGAAGAGGTCAAGAAAAAAACTAGGGAAGAGGTGTGAGCCATATGTAGAGAGGATTACAGAAAATGTTTCTGACAGTGGAAGAATAAATTTATTAGTGGTAAAAGAGAGCGTTTTGAAGGGGATAAGGTAATTCTGTAAAAAATAATTAAATTATATAGCTTTTAAAACATAATTCCGGTTTTGTTTGGGTACCCCCTCGTTTGGAGAAGGTAATTGCGAAAGAAAATCATATAATCCGATTTCTAGGTCATAATTTAAAACAGTGCACACCAGAAGTTAACCCGATTGGACACAAGTCGCTAGTGCGTCCTCACTTAGAATATTGTTGTTCTGTATGGGGCCCCAATCAAAAGGGGTTAATGGAGGCATTAGAGAAAGTCTAAAGAACAGCTGCCCAATTCGTGACAGGTATATATAGTTGGAGGGAAAGCGTAAGTGCAATGTTGAAGTAGTTAGGTTGGGAATACCTGGAACACCAAAGGCGTTGCTCTCCACGGAAGCTAATTGAAAAATTCACGACTGACTTATTTCGAAATGACAGCAAACAAATATTACTACCAGCAACATTCATATCTAAGAATGACCGATATAATAAGAGAAATCAGAGCCACAACCGTTTCATTTATATAATCATTTTTTTCACGACCGATTAGGGAATGGAATAGGAAGGATTTATTGAACGAGAAAACTTAGAATCCGACAGCAGTAGTTCTCGATAAATCACTTCGGCCATCCTGAACTGGGTTTCCATGGTTTTCCCAGATCACTCCAGGCGAATGCTGAGATGGTTCCTCAGAATAGGCCATGTGCGTCTCCTGTCATATCCTGTATAGCCCTTCCAAACGATTACACATTCGGATAGGGGCAATGCACTCTCTACCACACACTGTTAGTGAATCGCGGAGTAATAATAATAATCTATACTAATATTAGAAATGCCAAAGTAACTCTGCCTGTTTGTTACGTTTTCAGGCCTAAACAGCTAATCCGATCGTAATGAAATTTGACAAGGAGTTGCTATTTGCCAATAGGAAGGATATAGGTTACTTTTTTCCGTATAGATAATACATACTGTCTTGGAATTAAGAAAATCTTTCTGAACTGTGAAAGGCAGACCCACAGGATGTACACGTCTCTGTAATGCTAGCTAATAGAACGGGCTGGTAGCGCAGTGGATAAGGCGTTTGCTCTCGGAAGTTCACTGTGTGAACTATGATTCAAATCGAGTTGAGAGCAAACATTTTCAAGAATTGTTTTGGAACGTATGAGCTACGCCTGGAAGTTCCGTTGTAGGTCACATAAATTCATGGGTGGAATGCGTGGCAAATCGTAGGTGGTTGAACGATACTGTAAGCGTTTATCTTCTTTATGCTATACTGGCACCTCAGTTTTTGTCTCTCTCAGTCAGTTTGTGTGTGATCTACACTAGTAATACTATAAATGCGAAAGTAAATGTCTGTTACGGTTTGATGACTAAATGGCTGTACCGATATCGATGGAATTTAACAAGGAAATGCTTTGTATCTTTAGGAAGGACACAGGTTACTTTTATCGGTATGAATTACAGTCAAAGCAAGACAAAAGTGATGAAATGTAGCAGAAATGGTACCAATATTAGTGGATTAAATATAAAAATAGGATCGGATGCAATAGGAGAAGTAAGAGATTTCTGTTACTTGGGAAGTAAAATTACAACCGATGGCCGAAGCAGGAATTATGTTAAAAGCAGAATAATATTAGCAAAAAGAGCCTTCATGAAAAAGAGAAACCTTTTATTTTCAAATATTGATCTAGGAATTAGAAAGAACTTTTTAAAACTCTTTGTGTGGAGCACAGCACTTTATGGTAGCGAAACATGGACTTTAGGAAAACCGGAAATAAAGAAAATTGAAGCATTTGAAATGTGGTGCTACAGAAGAATGCTGAAAATTAAGTGGACAGACAAAGTAAGAAATGAACGAGTTTTGGAAATGGTGGATGAGAAAAGAAGTTTGTGGAAGAAGCTTACAGAAAGAAGAGACAGGCTGGTAGGTCATACTTTGAGACATGCAGGATTGGTTAATTTGTTAGTGGAGGGAACAGTCGAACGTAAGAACTGTAAAGGAAGACAGAGATTAGAATATATGAAGCAGATAATTAAGGACGTGGGCTGTATGGGGTATGTAGAAATGAAGAGGTTAGCACAGGATAGGAAAGGATGGAGGATTGCATCAAACAGAAGACATTTTGTACTGTTTTCTCCTGTCAGACTATTTTAAATTACATACGGGGATATTTAACTGAGGGAAATAATTATCCACACGCTGTTATGTGTTCTGTTCCTCATTTTAACTGTGAAAAATTTTATGAATGGAATGCTACGTGGTCTGGCTCGGAACCCCCCCCCCCCCCCCAGGTAGCCCATTGTAGCCTTTCATCAAACCTCTCCCCTCCTCCTCCTGGACCTTGCGACACGCTCCCTTAGTGTATGAGCTGTTAACAAACTTCACTTACAGTCAAAACTTATTATTTAGTGTAGGTGTCGATTTGCGCTTCATTGTACTACTACTTTCTGGTATCAGTTTATTTTGTCTTCTATTTTTGACATACCTCGCAGGCACGAGCCGCTAAAGTTGTTATAACCAAAGAATCTGATGCTCATGCTGAAGAAAGAAGAGAAGACCAAGCTTAAATTGAAGCTACTTTCAGTTAAAACTCCCACCTCCCATCACCTTCGTTGTTTTCTGTTTTTAAACATGCCGGAAATAGATTCTCTTCATGAGACCGGTTCGACGGCAGAATGATACAGTGATGGTTTTCCTGTCATATTATGTCGACTCGGTGTTGTTTGGGCAAATCTTACGAAGCTTTCAGCTTTGTGTATCCAATTTTAACAATGAAATTCTAGGTTCACGCGTACGAAGTCGCGGGTAACAGCTAGTTAATAAAATAATAATAACCGCACCATTACTTCGGGCATAGGTTGCTGCGAAATTTAAAGTACGCCAGAACGTTTCCGTGGCAGATTCAACGTTAAACTGCAGGTCCCACTTACCCGGTAAGAATAAAGGGTTACATTAGGTAAGGAGGATGAAAACTGACCGTCGTACCTCTGACACTAGGATTAGTATGCTTAGTTATGAAGATCCAACCAATCTTTGGGTTTAGGATAGCGGTTAGATTAACTCTCAAGACAGAAGCTTGAGGTCGTCTTGGTCGTACAATATAAACGAGATGCAATTAAAATAAAATGGAACTCGATTTCAGGCACAAGGTTGTGAGAAAATTTTCTTTCGTAGGTAAGGGGGTCAGAGATTGGAATAAATTACCAAGAGAATTGATGAATAACTTACCAAAACGGTCAATTTGTAGTGAGCAAAAGGGAGAAAATGGGGATGTAGCGATATTGCCACCGTAGCCTGCGCTCCATCGGAATTAAATTAAATACCAACCGGTGAGCTAGCTCGGTGGCTAAAGTGTCTGCGTTCCACATTCGTGGTCCCAGGATAAAATTTCGGTGGTACCAGGATCTTCTAAGAATTGTTCTTGATCGTATGAGGACGTTTCATGTCTCGTATTCGACATTAAACTGTTGGTCCAGCGACCCACATTTTGGTTATCAAATACAGGAGTTGGAGGGTGTGCAGAGAAGAGCAGCTAGATTAGTTTGCGCAAATTATCGCAGGAACCATTGAGTAACTGATATGATAAAGGAGCTGGATTGGTAGTCATTGGAGGAAAGGAGGAAGGTGAAGAGAGTGCTGGGAATGTACAGAGCATATGTTGGTGATGGGGCTTGTAGGGATATTGGTCAAAGAATTAGGAATAGTGCATGGAAGAGGAAAGCTGACGATGGCCACAAGCTGGCGCTCGATTTCGTGCATGAAGGGATGGGAAAATTTTCTTTTGTTGGTAAGGTTGTCAGGTATTGGAACAAATGAAGTGATGAATAATTTACCAAAAACGCTTAAGGAACTTAAAATTTGTAAAACGGAATAGTAAAAAGGGGGAGGAATTTAACAATCCAATTATAAAAGATAATAAAAATGGTTAATTAGATGACTAGGAGCGTTAGCACCATCGCAATTAAATTAATAATAGTAATAAATTCGATCTGTCCATTGCTCCATACCCCGAGGCTTTTATTTTTTTTATTTGCAGCTCTATCCATTACCGGCTTGCTAGGCTTGTCGTAGCTTCGCCATTTTCAGGGTTCCTGTAGGGCCTTCACAGCTACCGTATCGGTCCCGGGGCACACTAGGCACTAGGTCCCCACTGTACCTAACCCACACAGGCAGCCCCCTACTTTATGCCATTGCCCATCTCCCACTACGGCGTGGGGGTTGGAGACCTCTTAAAATCTTCATTTCGTTTGCATCAGCAGAGTACAAGCAAGCGAAATGAAGTTTTTAAGAGGTAGAATGGAAGTTACTAAAATGGACAGAATAAGGTATGAAGTAATTAGATGCACGATAAAAGAGGAACCCCTACAGGAAAGGGTAGAGAGGACCAGACTGAGATGGTATGGAGATGTAAAGAGAATGGAGGTTCAGAGAATCCCCCCCCCCCCCCAAAAAAAACACGAAATTAAGATGCATGGTAAACGATCAAGAAGGAAGACCAAGAGATGGATGGCTGAAAGTTGTGGAGGAGTGTATACGGAAGAGAGGAGAGGACTGGAACAAAGTGGTGACAGAGAGGTGGTGGGATGAAAGAAGCAAATGGAGAGGCTTGTGCATGAAGCAGACCCGGCCAGAGGCTGGAAACTGTTGAGGATGATGAATAAATTGGATGCAGATGTTTTGGTTATATTCTCTGTCAATATAAAACAAGTGTTATAGTAAGCTAAGAAATACGTATAGCGTTGCATCATCACAAAATCAAGGTTTGATCGTTATTTCACGACAATTCTATCTGGTTGAGCAAATGCGAAGTAATGAATTTTCAGAATACTGCGTTAAACGCATCATTTTTGACGGGTTGATACGCTAGCGTGTTGATGAGAATCACCAATGTTTGTCAGTAAGGAATAGTGACGCAGTGCTGAATCGTGTGTTTCATTGACGGATGGTGGACTTGGCGGTTATAGAGCATTGTAACTTCAATATGGCCACCGAAATGTGATAAACTCAACTTCCGGTTGCGCTCTAGCACTATGTTTACATGTACGGGCGTTTGGTGATTTAGGTGAAAAATAAGGGCCTCAGTCATCATGATTTTTCCAAAGAAAAAGACCGGCGTTTTACAACTGCGGCATGGAAATCTCTATCAAGTGGAACGGAGTGCGTTGTCATTTTTTTTAATCGGATTTTAATTCATTGCTTGACAGCTGTGGTAGGTGGTTGCTTGATTTTCACGCTTTGAATTAAGAGTATGAAGTGATTGAATAAACCTCGTATGCACCTCTTCTAATTATTTATGTTGTAGTTGTGCTTAGATTGCGGCAACATAGCCTTGATTTTCTGTGGATTATTTATCTTTTTCTGCTTCATTCTATGAGAAGATTAACTTTAAAAATACGTTAGATTGACTGAAAAAATATTTAATTGACAAAAAAGTATTAAATAGTTGAGTCAACGCGATTATTTTTTTAAAAATATGTAGGAACGATTCACAATATGAATTACATTATATATATATATATAAAGTTGAAACCTCAAGCGGTTCTAAGACAAAATTTGCCATCAATGGACGCACATTTTTCTGACGACTATCAACATGGACTAATCTTTGAACACATTGACGCTACCGGCAATATGAAGAGTCCTGTCATAACGCGGACGTCTCGCTATTGACCATCTTACCTGAGACGGCAGACGACTTTAATTTTCTGCCCTTTTATGCTGTTTATTTCACTTTTAATTGAAAAAAATACAATTAGACTAATTGAATATAATAAATAAGAGTTTAGGGAAAAAAATAAATCGGTAATTATCGTATAAATTAAGTTTATTAAATAAAAAACGTGTGAATCATATAGAATTAAATAAATACTAAATATTTATATATATTTAAATTTAGTTTCGTCCCAAAAAAGTTTAATTATTAAGTGTTGGAAAATATAAATTGATTTATTTATTTGTTTATCGTACGATTAACGAGGTACACAACAGGAAATGTACATATCACAAGCTTGTACAATTTCATATCTCGAGATCTAATGATTTAATCCAGTCAACTGCACTGATCGACGCATTATGGATTTCCGCCATTGATCCCATGTAGGCCCGAAGAGGACGGTCAGAAACGATGTGATTGATTGTCTGTAAGGTGGCTCTACAGTCACAATTTGCAGAATCTACCCAGCCCCAATTGTATAATAAGTAGGGGCATCTGCCTTGTCCTGTTCGAATCCGATTGATGATTCTTCACTGCCACCTCGGGAGATGGGAAACCTTGTAACCTTACTGAGGGGTCCTCAACTAGATGTTTATTGGCTACTGATGACTGCTCCAATTGAGTTTTCCACAGCTTATTGATGTTGAAAGAGGACTCTGTAAGGTTGATTGCTGTGCGCCATGGTGGTTTTCTTGATTTCAAGCGTTGATTTTTTGCTTGAATCATATCTTGATGTATAGGCAGCTGAGGGTTTTTTCAGGATATTTTTCCAGATTTTTAAGAGAGCTTCTGATCTTCTTAGTGCTGGGGGTGAGATGTTGCATAGCACTGGAAGCCATATGATGTTCGTGCTGTGAATACATCCCGTAATTATTCTCATTGCCTGATAGAGTTGCACTTCTATCGTCTTTGTATGGGCACTATTGATAAAGTAGTACGTAAATAAAATGAAAAAATATAAAATTAGTTTTAATTTCCTCGATGAAAAATTTCAAAGCATTGCCCCCGACACAAAGGAGGATTTTACGGGAAGACGGGACAATAATAGGCGGTATCTTTCCTCAGTTTATTTTTCGAACATTGTTGACATTTCTTTTGCGGGGCTCTCGTCTTTCCGTCAAGTATGTCGTATCGTTTTGGGAAATGTATTGGCTCACGTGGTGATTGTGGAGAAGACGATTGAGAGGAAGGAATAGGACGTGGGGAACATGATCGAGATGAAGAAGAGGGACGCGGGGCAGGCAGCTTATAGGAAGGAAGAAAGAGAGTTTTTTTAAAAAACACCAGTTGTCCGATTTGAAAGCGGTCTTCAGTCGGTGAAAGTTAAGACTTTAATCAATGGCTGAGAGAATGGGCGAGCTCGTAGGCAAGGTACTGGAATCACCAACCTTCTATACACGGTCACTGGAATGCTCCCTAGCGGACGACCGAAGACGTCCTCAGCACTGAACGAGTTAAATTCAACCATAGGAATAAAAAAAAAAAAACTAATACCTAATATTGCGTATCTTCGTGAAAGTCCAAAAAAAAAAAAAAAAATTTATCAGGGGTGTCACGAAGCTCGTTAAATTAATCTTTGGAAAATTAGCATACACAAGAATAAACTATTCTAAAAACAGCAACAAAAATATTCTGGCCTAAAATCAGACACTTATAATTTTAAAATGGTTTCAAGCAGTTCAAGACGAGTAGTGAAACGCCGGCAAGAGGCCCAAATTAAGCGGTAAATTGAAGGTTTAATTGCCTTTGATGGTTTGAATCTTATCTGTTAATTTATTTTTACATAATGTACTTCTAGAGATTACATACTCTGGCTTTAAAAAAGTAATTACTTCAGCTTTTTAACTGTTAAATTCTAGTACACAGACTCCACCACAAAAGAGAACAAACACACAATGGTCATCCGGAAGTTAACAATACCACACTTTGCGTGGTGGTGCTACAGGTGACGAAAAAATAAACTAATAAGCTACAGAGCTCTATAGTCTATACCAGTGTTTCCCAACGTGGGGCCCACGCCCCACAGGGGGGCAATTTGGTTTTTTTAGGGGGGCAATTTAGAAATTGACTTAATACGACTTTACCGCTTTCCCTTCGGGTTATTTAAATGCAATGCTAGATATAGGTATAAAATATAGCAAAAAAGCAAATTCTTAAAAGGATCACACTAAATTGCCATAGTAAATCTTTATTAAAAATCTTTTGAATTTGAATTCTATTATTTCATTATATGTTTTTTAATTTTACTTACTGTGTTTTATGACAATATTAAAGTGTTTTCTTTCATAAACCATCCTATATGAGTTTCTTTAATAACAAATAATTTTTTTTATTAAAATTATGTATGGGGGGCAAAAAAATGTTAAAAGTGGGACATGATCCAGAAAAGGTTGGGAAACACTGGTCTATACTGTCGTGAGAGAGGGCGTGTTAAACTGGCGACCTGTAAACGGCCCTCCAGTCAGCGGAGCACAGAGGTCCCAGGGCGGCAGTAAACAGGCCGGCCGCAGGGCGGCAGCACCAGCGCGGCCACGGGGGACTACTTGAAGGGTACACGGCGCGGCGTGTCGACCGCCACTCACCCCGCCCAAATCTCCTCCCCCAGTAAAACATCTCATCACAGAGGTCCAACACCAACAATAATAGGAAACTCGGACCGCGTCACCAAGTTACATGGAACGGGAATCCAAACACTTACCACCATTACAGGAAAAACAGGCCATCGGATGGTTGGTACAGGTTTTCACAGATAGCTGATACTATGAACACAGTCCAAATTTTGAATATATCACTGTAATCTGCATCTATTAGGATACATTTCTGAATATCAAATGGTATGACTGCCGAAAATCACCAAACAGTGCAAGTCGTTGTTGGCCAACCAACCGCAAACGCGGGGTTGGTTGGCACGTATAATGAGGTTAGTTTGCGTAGCCCCCATCAAACGTTTGAAAAAAATATGGATATCCATGTCAAGAGAATGCCAGACCACATATTAAATGAATAGAAAGAGCCCCGTGCGACTTCTTTTTGTTTCCAAACTTGAAGAAGAAAATCACTGGGCCGAAATTTGATTCAAATGAGGAGGTTATTGCCGCTATGGAGGCCTACTTTGCATATCTCCAGAAATCGTGTTTCTCGGACTGGTTAAAGAAGTTGGACCATCGCTAGGTCAAGTGTATTGAGTTAAAAGGAAACTATGTTGAGAAATAAATCGCCACTTTTCCAAGATTTTGGTTTTTCCTTTTGTATGCTAAGTACTTATTGGACCACCCTCATATTTGAGTATATACTAATTTGAACTTTATATATCAATATAGATGTCGTTTAAATTTAACAACTATCAGTAGTTTGTAGTAAAATACGTAGATCATATCGCTGTAATTTTTTCGTAGAACTAAACATTCAACCTAATTTCATCTTTGGTGTCATGCAAAAATCTTTGTTCATAAACATCTTTGCTACATCTGTAAATGCAGAAGCAACTTTCGTGCTCATAAGTTCTATTCAGAGTCTCATAATAGTGAATTTATAATCAGTATTTGTTTAATAATTAGCCTCCACAGAAATGCATCATATCCTTTCGCCATTAAGAAGAGTTCATTGTAAAAAATATTCAGATATCTAACGTAAGTAACGTAATTGAGATTAGCCTTCATCAACCCAACATTAAATTACTCTCGCTCAATAAATGCTACTTTTCTGTTGTTATAGGACGTACGCTCGCATTTTGCATCTGCGTATTTAAACACGTTAAAAATGCAAACCATCTGATGATGAGCATTTTTCTCGAAACCGGTAATGGTTAAGTAAACATAACAACAACAAATTGTGACTGATTGCTGCTTTCAATATTAACTCAAACTGATTTTTTTTTTTTTTAAGTTAGGAAATAGAAGGCATTCATGAGAGAAACTAAAAAAATAAAGAGGCAATAAATATTGGAATTAAATCAAATAGGCTTCATGTTGACGCTGTAGATTTGTTGTGCTTCACTCATTAGTTATGGTTCACAAGCTTACACAAATTTTCATATTTTGCACCAAATTTCGTCTACTTTTTTAGACCACATCCAAAACTTACGACACTTTTCCATTGTTTGAACTAGAACTTTTTTTTTTTACTGTTTCATTCCACCCAGCTGAAGGCTGAGAGGCGGGCTGCTGGAAGATCACGGAGATCCTTTTCAGCCTACTACACTACGGGGAGGGAAGGGGGATGGAAGGTCGGCCGTGGCCTTGTAGGGAACCATCCCAGCATTCGCCTGGAGTGACTGAGGAAAACCACGGAAAACCTCAGACAGGATGGCCGAACCGGGTTTGACCCCGGTCCTCCCGAATGATAAGTAGAAGGCCGATAACGGCCTCCTCCCATCTCGGTGAACTAGAACATCAGTTTCGTCGAATGATGTTACGATTCCTGTATACTGAGCACCATCGTAGGTGACCACTACCTGTTATTCCTAAGCTGAGGCTACTTTAGCTCTTCGGCTTTCGACCTCACCATCATCCTCTTCTGGAGAGACGTTAACTGGGCTGGATAGCCCCACCTGCTCGCTCCGGTGTACTAGGGTCTGGCTCACACGTGTTGCTGTCATGTAAAAGTAGACGCTCATCTCTGTCAGCGTCACTTACAGGTAGGCTCTCCTCCTCACCTGAACTCATAAAATAGATTTTGCACTTATTATCTTCGTCTACTACACTATATAAGAATCAAGTGGCTGTAATAAAAGTAGAGAATCATGAGATACAAGCATCAGTTAAAAAGGGTGTGAGACAAAGTTGTAGTCTATCCCCATTAATATTCAACATGTGTGTAGAGGAAGCAATTAAGAAAGTAAAAGAAAAATTTCTATATGGCATAAGTGTTCAGGGAGAAAAAATCAGTATGCTACGACTTGCTGATGACATTGTCTTGTTAGCAGAAAGGGCTGAGGATATTGAGAAGTTATTGAATGGCATGAACAAAATACTGAAGGAAGATTTTGGACTGAATATAAATCAAAGCAAGACTAAAGTGATGAAATGTAGCAGAAATGATACCAATGCTAGTAGATTAAATATAAAAAATAGGATCGGATGCAATTGGAGAAGTAAGTGAATTTTGTAATTTAGGAAGCAAAATTACATCCGATGACCGAAGCATTAATGATATTAAAAGGAGAATAGCACTAGCAAAAAAAGCCTTCATGAAAAAGAGAAATCTTTTAGTTTCAAATATTGATCTAGGAACTAAAAAAAAACTTTTTAAAACTCTATGTGTGGAGCACAGCACTTTACGGTAGCGAAACATGGACTTTAGGAATACCGGAAAGAAGGAAAATTGAAGCATTAGAAATGTGGTGCTACAGAAGAATGCTGAAAACTAAGTGGACAGACAAAATAAGAAATGAACGAGTTTTCGAAGCAATGGGTGAGGAAAGAAGTTTATGGAAGAAGCTTACAGAAACAAGAGACAGGCTGGTTGGTCATATTTTGACACTTGCTGGAGTGGTTAATTTTCTGGTGGAGGGAATAGTCGAAGGTAAGAACTGTAGAGGAAGACAGAGATTAGAATATATGAAGCAGATAATTGAGGACGTGGGTTGTAAGGGTTATGTAGAGATGAAGAAATTGGCACAAGATAGGAAGAGATGGAGGATTGCATCTAGCCAGTCAAAAGACTGATGACAGCAAAAAAAAAAAAAAAAAAAAAAAAAAAAAAAAAAAAAAAAAAAAAAAAAAAAAAATCCCACGTCTTCTTCGCTTTTGGCTATATGCCAACCATCCCCGAACAAAGATGGCCAACCTGCCGCAGACAAGTTTTTATAACAAAGATAGCAGTTGTAACAACTACCATACTGACAATGAATGTTTTAACAGTGTGAAACCTATCCCTTAGTTCAATGATTCAAATGTACTACACAAGTTAAGGCTATCCCATGCTGCCTGTGGTACAGAAAACAAATAAGATAGTTTAGAAAATTTACTTACAGAATGAAATTTACGAGAATAACCCCTATTTGCCTCACAACTAGAGAACTCACACTGTTGTTTTGTTGGGAAGTTGTTGAGACTATGAAGGTCACGTGTTCAACAGATGGCGCCTACACATACTCCACAGAGGAAATTAGAAGCTGATGGCCAACCAGCCCCCTACGCCAACCAGCCCAGATCTCCCCTACTCTAATTCCAAGCGGACCACTTCCACTCAATCCTCTTATATAAACTGCTAATCTGGAGTCTGCGTACGTCGCCTATAGCTACTATAGCTATTGGCCAGAGAACAGGTCACGTGCCAGCCTTCACTCGCCAATCAACAGCTACCATATTACATTCGTTCCATCATCTTGCCTTTCGTTTATTTACAACTAGATGCAAAAATTCATGTAAGGAGGAGGGGAATCAATATTTACGCTATTTTATCTGTATCAGTTATAAGGACTAGCTTAAAACATAACCTAAGAACTTTTTCTGGCGAACGGTAAGAAACAATGAAGTTAATTAAAAATTCGGAGAAATATAATGAGAAATGTATTAGTCAAATAAATAACAGTTATTCGTTTTCGAAATTATAGCCTCCGTCATCAAAAGTAAAATGCATTTATTTATGTAAAATCCTAACCAAATACTCTGATAATCTAACCAGAGTAACGTATTCACATAACGAAAGATATCATTAAAAATGACTTATATGTTTTTCCTTATAAGCTTTTCCATAATAAATACCTACTACCATTATATATGATACCCTTAGTTTTTGATGCATGTGTTAGCTATTAAATGAGATTTAATATAACTTTTTTATTAGATTGAAAACCATCAAGCATATGACTATTTACTGTATAAGCGATGTGACACTCGAAATTCATCAACTATATTAATGCTGCAAAATGGCAGTGCGCAGAGATATTAAAGTACGTAGAGCAGGGAGAAAAAATTAATGCGAGGCAATTATGTGTCACAAAGTTACAATTAGTATGTTCGTTTGAATTTAAATATTGCTTTTTATTTATCTACAACAACGAGATACAAAAATTCATGTAAGGAGAAGGGTATTCTATGTTTACGTTATATCAGTTATATCAGTTATAAGTACTAGGTTAAAAAAATAACGTATGAATTTTTTTATTGCAGATGATAAGAAACAATTAAGTTTATTAAAAACTCAGAGAAAGTTTACACGAAATGTACGAATCGCGAAATATATCATTCAAATAAATGACAGTTATCCATTGTTGATATTATACTTTCTGTCACTTAAAGTAAAATAAAGTAAAGCAAATAAATCGGGATTACTGGAGATCGCGATTCCGCCAGGAATTGCCGTGGTAAAACGCAAGAATCCTCTAGAGATATTTTTCGAAGTACATTTAACTGTATTATGCCAGTCCAGGATGTATTACAACCTAATTTCCGCTTGAAAATAATGGCAGTCTACAGGCTGTATTAGAACGGAATTACTGCTTGAAAATAATATGTCTTGCGATTGACTACAGCAGTATAATGACGTCATTACAGAATGTTATTTTGGCGGAATCGCGATCTCCAGTAGACCCGATCGTTATTCATTTTTCCTTACAAGCTTTTCCTGATTAAATTCCTACTACCACCACAGGTGATGCCCGTCATTATTCATATGAGGGTAATAGAAGCTATGATTTTCGAAAGCAATATTAGTGGAGGTTGTGGTTGACCAGAATCCCCACTGACACATTTTGTTACAACATAATTATCTATGAAATGAGTTTTACAAACCGATCAAACTGCTTTCATAAGCGCCATGTTACTGAAGGTATTACGTAATTAATGCGGGTGAAAGTAGTTCCATACGCATCGTGCTGAATTGTGCCTGGGTCAGGAATAAAACTGATATTACATGGATAGCAAAAGTCTTCTGGATTCCTCATTTGTTTTTAATTTTATTGGTACTATGGTATACTTCCGTCGTCTTTAATTCATTAGAAATTACTACTGTATTGCTATGTGAACAGCAAATCAAATATGTAGAACATTATTACCAAATCAAGGCCACTAGCATTATGTAATAGAAATTCCGTATAATTAACCAACTGCAAAAAAATAAATAAAAAAATAAAAAAATTAAATAAATAAATAAATAAATAAGTAATTAAGTAAATAAAAAAAGAAATGAACTGACAGAATATGGCGTTCAAACCGTTATTTTAGGCGGGCTTGAAGCTAGTTATAAAGTATGGAATTATTTAATGAATACTTCATCACAACGCAGAAGAGGGGATTGTTGACTAAAAATACTAGAATTATGTAGGACATTAATCCTTAGCTCAGAGTTTCTCAACCCAAGAACCAGTCATGTAAGAATAATTCTACGGAACGCTGTTTTACAGGAAACTAATGTTTACCTAAGTGTATCAATTGTTAATGACACGTACTGGGGTTAAGACCTACATCTACAGCACGGCCCGAGGAAAACACTCATTAAACACCGTTCTCTTTGATGCCGACTTTTAGAATTCATCTTTACAAAATGCTACTTTGGTCACTGTGTTACCGTACCCATAAAGCTCTGACGTCACAGGGCTAGTTGTGGCCAGAGGTGTTACTGCGAAATCGAATTAATGGGCGTTAGTTAATAGCAAATCTATTTGGTTAAGCTAGTGCCTTTAAATTAACATATTAATTATTAGTTGCTTTTTGTTAAAATTCAGTCTAGATGTTTTCTCATAGTAGGGTAATCTGTTGATATAGATATCCCCACCATGAGAAGCCGAAATGTCTACCAATCTCGGATAACAAACGCGTAGGCGCCTGTGTGGTTGTCCCATTGCCGTATGCTGAGCGGGTAAATGTTTGTCTTCTTCGCTACTTGCGACTAAAATAGCACGTTGCTTCCCGCGTGTGGTGCTTATTTGTCTGGGAGAAGACGGCGAATTCCTTAGCTGTAGCCAAGCAAACACTTCCCGTGAACACCGATACACTAACTGGCGTTATGGTTGTAATCTTCACTGAACAGTATTGAGGGATAGCACTTTCTGGGTCGTCACGCCAAAGTGTATGTTGCAATTTTTTTGTTTAATTTAATTTTTTAAATTTAATTTAATTGCAATGGAGCACAGGCTCCGGTGGCAATTTCCCTAGACACTCATCTTCCCCCTATCCTGCACCCACCTACATTTACCCTCTACAAATTTTATCTTTGGTGTAACGGATAGCGTTCTGGCCTCGCATTCGGGAGGACGGCGGTTCGAATCCCCGTCCGGGCATCCAGATTTGGGTTTTCCATGGTTTCCCCAAATCACTCCAGGTGAATGCCGGGATGCTTCCTTCAAAAGGCCATGGCCGAATTCCCTCCCATTCCTTGCCCCCATCCTTTCCCGTCTCTAAAGACCACGTTGTTAAAAAGGGACGTTAAACTGTTACCAAAAAAAACATTAAATTCTTTCAAAGTTTTCGATAAATTATTCATCATTTTTCTTGGTAACTTATTCCATTCCCTGACACCATTACCTAAAAAAGAGAATCTTCCCACACCCTTGTGCCTGAAATCGAGTGCCAGCTTGTGGTCATGGTCATCTTTTCCCTTCCATGCACTACTTTTCATACCTATTGCAATATCTTTCCATGCCTCATCGCCAGTATATGCCCTGTACACTCCCATGACCCTCCTCACCCTCCTCCTGTCTTTCAATGAATCCCATTCCAGCTCCTTTATCATATCCGTCACTGATTGCATTCTGCGATAATATCCAGAAACAAATCTAGCAGCCCTTTTTTGCACCCTCTCCAACTCCTGTATTTGATACGTAAAATGAGGATCCCATACTACACTACCATATTCGAGAAATGGTCTGACCAAAGTTTTGTAACCCAATTCCTTTATTTCTCTCGTACATCCCCTCATCACTCTCTCCAACAAGTGCAGAACTTTGAAACCGCCGGCCTCGGTAGCGTAGGGGCTAGAGTGCTAGCTCCGCGTGCCTAAGGCCGGTTCGAATCCGGTCACGGGCATGGATTTTAAGTGTTGTGTGTCTGTGAATGTCCTGTCCGTCCTGTGGCGTCCATACACTGGAAAATACGATATACATATACATATGACTTATACACTGAAAAACTACAAAATTACATTGAGCTGGCTGTATGGCCTTCGTTGCCAAATGCCATATATATATATATATATATATATATATATATATATATAAAACTTTGAAACCTTTTCCTACCACCTGTCCAATGTGTCCTGCCCAGTTAAGCTTGTTAACAAAAGTAATGCCACTACAAATACCAACAAGACTCAAGTCCCATACGAAACACTAATCAGTATCAAATTGTTAAAAAGAAATTACAAAATATTCCTACGTACAGTAATTTTACAAATAGTTCCGTCAAAAACAATTGTTTTCGTGAATTTTGTTTTTATTTGATTCCCCAGACACGTTTCGACCTTTTGGTGTAGGGCATCTTCAGTGGAGCTATATTGGTATTCCTCACATGCCGGTCTGAAACAGCACTTCACACACTTTCACATCACTATTCATTGAAGTTTCATTTGAGCATTATATTACGAGATTTTTTATGCTGCACTTATTGTTGTATTGATACGGCGTATCACCAGATTAATATCCTACGTACAACCTACCAGTGGTACTCAGCCTTAATAACAGCCACAAAACGCAAGTATATAAATATAATGAACCTGGAACCGGGCAAAAGTCTGAACATTAAGATATTTTTTTAAAATAATAATAATAATAATTTGTAGCTACAGAGAAATTCAACCATTTTTTGTAATTTGTCTGTCTCTATATGTTACGTTCAATACAGTCCACACAGAAATTATGGAGCGTGCACAAACTACGTGGCTCGGTCCAGGGGGGAGGGTTGGCTGGAAGGCTACACTCGGCTACGTGGGGGGAGGGGGTGTTCCGAGGCCACGTAGGCCACGTAGCTTTCCATTCATAACATTTTTCACAGTTAAAATGAGGAACAGAACACACAACAGCATGTGAATATTTATTTCCCTCAGTTAATTATTTCGTTATGTAATTTACAATAGTCTGTCAAGAGAAAACAGTACAAAATGTCTTCTGGAATCAAAAGAGAAAAATGCTACGTGGGGGGGGGGGAGGGGGTTCACAGGAGGCCAAAATGGAGCTACCTGGTTTATGCACGCTCCCTTACTGGTTGTTTTTGATCAAGTTTTAAACAATGTGCAGAAAAAGGAATCAGATAAGGTACGTTGTAGTCTGATGCGATGTGGGAAGCTGTTAAATTAATAAAATGCTCCTCAAATGTAGTAATCCAAAGTATCTATTTCATGTTGTTTATTGTCTGGCGATAAAGGTAATTTACAACTCTCAATGAAAATATTTACGGCAACTGCGTATAACAAAGTCCAATTCATCTTAAGCGATTCGGAATTAAGTTAAAGTTGAGCTAGACATCTACTAGATCACACTAGTGGACTCTAAGCCAAGGGCTGTTGTTGGATAATGGCAATACTGCTTGAGACGTTGCTGTTATTTTTGTCACTGGCGATGTGATCTTTGCATACGATCCATCTTAGTGTCAAAAACAGGCAAGCAGCTGCCACCAGCAAGTACATTTTGCCTAGAGGTTGACGGAAATAAGGTGGAACACACTTCGATAATAGCCGTCAACTGCAAAAATGACGCCAGCGATCACATGGTCGCCCTAAAGCCACAACAACAACAACAGATTACATGGTACAGTTTCTAAATTCTCTGATAGCAGCCGATCTCTCCATGCTCCCAGTCGCAATTAAAGTCAGAGTTCCGATTGTAAGAAAACTGATGTCTGCAGACTTTCTTGATTTTTGCACACAGTGGATCGTGTGTGATAAACACATCGCTAGTGAGAAAAATGATAGCAACATTTAACACTGTTCACCAGAGTCAGTAGCAAATATAGTTAAATGTGCCTTTTTACTACAAGAGTCTTTCCGTCTTCCTTCACAGGCGTACTTTAATTTCTCTTCTGTTTCGTCAACAAGGAAGAACCAAATAGCCTAAGTACAAATCTGTGATAGAATTTTTTTTTTTGATGTTCTTGTTTTCCTGGCACCGACACCTTTGGCGTCCTGGCTAGGGCTTTAATAGTTCTTTGTTATTTTCTCCATTTTTCACTTTAAGGGGAAAATTTCGGCCTCCTGAGAGGTCTTTGTAAAAACCGCTTTGATGTGTTGGTAATTCAATTTGGTGGGTGAATAATAGATAGTGGCACTTTGTACCTGTGCCACCGTTTAGGGACTGTTATTCCAATGTTTTGCAGTCTGTCTTCTGTTTGGCGTAATGTATCGAGTCTTTGATGGAAGGATTCGGTTAGTCCTTTTACCACTTTGTCTATTGTTTCCATTTGAGACACTTCGTGCATTTCAGTAATTTTAGTTCTTCTGTCAGCTTTTATCATTAGGCACCTGTTTTGTAATATTTGTAAATGCGATAGGTTTGTTTTGCACGCTGTTCCCCAAATTTGACATCCATATGTTATTGCTGGTATATGGATGATTTGTACAGATGGAGTTTTGTTTTTAGATTCATTGAATGACTAATCAGTATAGGAAATAGGTTTTTGAAAATACCTAGGACGTTTAGCCGTTTTTCAGCTATATGTTGACGAAATGTGAGAGTTCTGTCGATAGTAACTCCTAGGTACTTGTGATGGTTCTTCCACGGTATCTGCTTTCCAAATATAGTCAGGTGACGGTTTAGTTCGGGTCTTTTATGTGTAATATATATTGCTGCGGATTTTTCGGAGTTTATCGTTATTTAATTTCGTTTATTCCATAGCTCTATTTTTTGTAGTTCATTTTGCATTCTGGTGATGTTCTCCATATGTTTTGTTCCCTTGGTATAAATCGTCGTGTCATCAGCAAATTGGTCGACATGAACATTATTTACGGTCGGTATATCGTTCACGTATATATTAAAAAGTGTGGGTGCTAATACTGATCCCTGTGAGAGTCCTGTCCTCATCTGATGTATTGAAGATTGCACTCCTTGCATTTCTACGTAGAAAGTCCTTTTTTCCAAAAAGCTATTTATCAAGTGAATGATTGCTCTATCAACTGTAGTTTGGATAATTAGCTTATATATGAGATTTTGGTGCCATACTTTTTCATAAGCCTTTTGGACATCAATAAAAGCTGCTGCTTTGGATTTGCCAAGATTGAACCCTTTGCTTATATTCTCAACCAGGTGTAGAAGCTGTACTGTTGCTGACATACGAGGTTGGAACCCATATTGTTCTTTGCGAAAGGTATTCTGTTCAGCCAGTTTCTTCTGTATTCTTGTTAAAACAACTCTTTCCAGCACTTTTGTTATGGAGTTGAACAGGCTAATTGGTTTATTATTTGCCGGCAAGGATGAGTTTTTCCCAGCTTTGGGATTGGTATTATTTTTGCTCTTTTCCTGTCTGCTAGGAAGTAGGTTTTTTTCTCAAGCAGCTGTTCATTATTCTCGTTAATAAACCACCTGACCAAAGCTGTCCATAAAGCTAACCATAAAGCGTCCATAACAACAGGAAACCCACCACCCAACTGTAAAACAGACCTTCCAGAGGACCTTGCTAGACTAAAATACATAAAGAACTTCCACCGCAAAACATGGCAAATGTACAGAGACCCGCAAGATAGAATACTGACAAACTAATATAAAAGAAAACTGCAAAAGAGGTTAAAAGAACTGAACACTGAACGTTGTGAAGAAAAAATGTCAAAGCTCACACTCCAACACCGAAACGCTTGGGGTCTAATAAGAGCATTAAAAAATCCTAAAACACCGACAATACCAATGACCTCTGACGATGGGCAAATCTTCGAACCACTAACAAAAGCAGAGATCCTGGCTGATAATTTTGAAGAACAATATGCAACTCCCATAATACAGCAAACGGATGAAGAAAAGGAAGAAGAAGAAAAAATCAAAGACTCTGTTTCCACATTCCTAAGAGAAGACATGGGAGATTACACTGATTTGGCTTCACCGGCTGAAATAAGGAATATTATCAGGAAACTTAGAAACAATAAAGCCCTAGGAGAAGACACAGTTAAAAACTGCCAAATGAAACACTTACCTAGGAAGGGAATAGTGACAGAAATATATATATATATTTATTGTCATTTCATTTGTCCCCCTTAATGGGGGAGGCGGGCTGGCAGCACACATGTCGTGCTCTTCAGCCAAATGATAATATGGTTTACAATAGATTTTCGTAAAGGAATGTTTACACTTTTACAAAAATAATACAGTAGATTTGCATTAAGATGTTACATGATCAGAGTTATAGTTTTGTACAATATTTTGTTTGCTTTTCTTGCAGATTTGTGGCTAGTAGTAGGCGATTTTGATGTCATTTACAGAGTGGGGTAAATTTTTGTTCTCTTCTCTTGTTGAGGTATGATAGGTGGTCAATCTCTGTGGTGGGTTATAAAAGGGATATTTTGGAGGTGCAGTGTTGGTGGGATTTGTTTGTAACAGGAGGGGAGGTGAAGTGGTTCTTTAAGTAGGCGGTGAGTTATAGGATTTTTGTTTAGAAGGCTATTGATAGCATATTTTAGCCGGAGAGATTCTATGTGGATCAGTATGTGAGGAATACGCATTCTGGTACACAGTTGTTGGGTAGGAGAAGGCAGTCTTATTCGGTAGGCGATTCGGAGGGCGTGGCGTTCTATTATTTGGAGTCTATTATAGAAGTGATCAGGGGCCGAGAGCCATGAGAGGTGACCATAAGTAAGGATGGGGCGGAGAAATGCTTTGTATGTATTTATGATAACCTTACTATGTAGTCTACAGGAAGCTCCAGCAAGTAATTTTAAAGGGTTTTTTTTTTTTTTTTTTTTTTTTTTTTACCATTTCATTCCTCCCAGCAGAAGGCTGGGAGGCGGGCTGCTGGAGAGTCATAGGGGACTCTTTTCAGCCAATCTACTACTACGGGGAGGGAAGGGGGATGGAAGGTCGGCCGTGGCCTTCTAGGGAACCATCCCAGCATTCGCCTTATTGTCTGAGGGAAAACCACGGAAAACCTCAGACAGGATGGCCGAACTGAGTTTAACCCCGGTCCTCCCGAATGATAGGTGGACCGGGGTTAAACTCGGTTCGGCCATCCTGTCTGAGGTTTTATTTATATGAGTAGAATTAATTATCCTTTAAAGGGTTTGAATTGGACTTTATTATATACGGTTCTGGAAATGATTTTAACTGCGAGAAGTAAAATAACTTTATCGTCTGGCAATAAACGACTTGACAAAGATACTATCGGGCATTTAAATTTGGCCCAACTGTACTGTTTTCTCAACTTAACTTTCCGTGAATCGCACTAAAAGAAACCAACATAGAGATAAAAATTAGAGATAAAAACGGTTAATTTCTTTTCTGCATATCTTGTAAACAGCACTCCAAACTGATTTTTTCATAAATACCTTCAATGTACAGTCGTTTCCACGGTTATAGTTTTATTCTATTTATAAATTTGTTTTTAAAAGGGTTACTAACTCCACTGCACTTTCAGTTCTGTTATATAATAGTAATATACATTATAGTGATTGGTACAATGCACCCACCGCCACCCACTTTCGTGAATATCGGAGTAATAATAATAATAATAATAATAATAATAATAATAATAATAATATAAAATGAAATGAAGTCTTCTCGGGTGTCCTGCCGGATGATGTTGTGTAAATACGACGTTTCGACAGCTTGCTCTGCTGTCTTCATCAGGTATATTGTAGGTGTTGCAAGCTGACTGCTGTCGAGGCGGTGACAGCATTCAGCTTGCAACACCTACAAGATACCTGTTGAAGACAGCAGAACAAGCTGTCGAAACGTCGTGTTTACACACCATCCGGCTGGACACCCGAGAAGACTTCATTTCACCAATAACATCTAGTTTAGAAGAGGCTTCCCCGTCTACAACGACATACTGTGACCGACCAGTTAGAAAATCGCGTATCCATTCGCAAATCTGATCAGATATACCGTACGCTCGGATCTTCGCTAAGAGTCGGTTGTGTGGTACAGAGTCAAAAGCTTTCTGAAAATCCAAGAAAATAGCATCAACTTGTGATCCCGCATCAATAACTTTCATTACATCATGCGAAAATAGAGCCAGTTGCGTTTCACATGATCGGTTCTTCCGAAATCCGTGTTGGTATGCTGTAAGTAGCTCGTTTTCATCTAGAAACTTCATAACGTTAGAGCATATGACATGCTCCAGAATTCTACTGCAAACAGATGTTAGCGATATCGGACGATAATTCCTAGGATCTCTCCGATCTCCTTTCTTGAAAACGGGAATCACCTGCGCAATTTTCCAGTCAGAAGGTACTTTTCTTTCCTCTAAAGATTTACGAAATATATCTGACAGAAATGGTTCTATTTCTTCCGCGTATTCCGAAAATACTCTTACTGGTACACCATCGGGACCCGGCGCTTTCCCCCACTTCAGGAGCTTTAATTGCTTTATGATACCTACACTATCAATTTGTACTGGATCCATTTCAAATTCAACACGCCGTGGAAAAACGGGAATGTTTTCCATGTTTTCGTCAGTGAAGGAATTTTTAAATTCGGCGTTAAATACGGTAGCCTTGTCGCGGCTGTCATCAACTTCCCGACCGTCTTTTAGTAGAACTGGCATATTGTTGTCACAACCACCTATTTTTTTTACATACGACCAAAATTTCTTTGGATTTTCAATGAGGCTCTTGGAAAGTGAGTTGCATCGAAAGTCATTGAAGGCTTCGCGCATCGCATCTTGACCTGTCCTCTTGTACTCAGCTAGTTTTCTAAATCACTCCTATACATCGTCCTTCTTGAGCGTGCATGAATCTTCCTTTGCTTTTTAAGTAACCTTTTAACTTCACGCGTATACCACGGGGGATCGTTCCCGTCCCTGATTGTCCTTTTCGGTATATTTAAGTCCATACCTTCCCTGACTATATTTATGAATCGTAGCCACATCTCTTCAACCGAGCCTCCTCCTTCTACAAAGGTAATGTATTTATCCCTCAAAAACGTTCTTAAACTCTCCTTTGGTGCCTTTTCGAACCTGTAAACGACCCTTTCTTTTTTCTTTTTGCGCTCGACTGTTAATTTTACTGTAGCAATTACAGCTTTATGATCACTTATTCCCGTGGTGGTAGAAATGTCCGTAAATAATTCAGGCCTATTTGTAACGAGAATATCTAAAATGTTTGCGTTTTTCGTGACGCACCGCGTTGGTTCAGTGACGAGCTGTTCAAGATTAAGATCTGAGAAAAGGTCGAAATAATCTCACAGGATATTTTATCCCTGCCACCAGTAACGTGGGCGTAATTACTCCAGTCAATATACGGCAAGTTGAAGTCGCCTCCTAGTATTTATTCCATGATCCGGAAATTGACGAGCTATATTACTTACGTTATTTCTTAAGGCCTCAGCAACACCTACATCGGCATCTGGGTGGACGATAGAAAGACCCCTATTACAAGTTTTGTCCTAGCTACTTTTAGTCTAATCCATAGGATTTCACAGACCGTATCAATATTTATTTCGTACACGACAGGTGTTTGCGAACAGCTATAAATACACCACCTCCATTTGAATGTAACCTATCCTTACGGAAAACATTCATGCTATGGTTAAAAATTTCTGCTGAACTTATATCCGGTTTTAACCAGCTTTCAGTACCTAATACTATATCAGCTTCTGTGCTACTAATAACGCTTTCAAGCTCAGGCTGCTTATTACAAACACTTTCTACAGTTTATAACGAGTACTTTTAACGATCGAGATTGATTTTCGCTACTTCCTAACATATGCTGCCGAATTTAATTGGGCTGCCCGTGACTGTTAATCCCAGTTTTCGGGTCTTCCTCCTCAGCCTAAAAAATCCCCCAATGCACTCCACACGGCCCCTGCCACCCGTGTAGCCGATTCACGTGTGTATGGTGCAACCTGATCTATCCAAGGGAACCCTACACGATCGACCCCAGGGCGAAGATCAAGGAATCTGCAGCCATGATTATCGCAGAGAAACGACGCAGTCTCTGGTTCAGACCCTCGACTCGGCTCTGAACCAGAGGTCCACAGTCAGTTTCTATCGACAATACTGCAGATGGTTAGCTCAGCCGAAATCTTGCGGTCATCAACCACAGAGCTCACCGTATGAGCAAGCCGCCGGAAGAAGAGAGGATACCCTCCGACCCAAGGCGGCAAGCATCATTGGTGCCGACATGAGCTACAATCCGCAGCTGGCTACACCTCGTCCGCTCAATGGCATCCGGGATGGCCTGTTCCACATCATGGATCAGACCGCCCGGAATGCACAAAGAATGGACATTGGACTTCATCCCAGACCTGTTCGCCATGTCCCTAAGGGGCTCAATGAAACGCCTAACGTTGGAGCTACCTATCACCAGAATTCCCTTCTGTGATCGCCCAGACCTAGCGGGTGGGGGGGCTGGCAACTCGCTGATTGACGATTGTGGATCTGAATCAGATCCAGACAACACATCAAACCTATTGGACAGTGGTACAGGCTTGCCCTCCTGGGATTCAGACCTGTACTCCTGCCCCCGCATGCGGCGTCGACGTCCGGAAACCACGCGCCAGACACCGTCAGGTGACAGCCGCACAGGCCCCGAAGTCTCAGCCTGGACTTCAGGTACGATATTTGGCAGGGGAGAACCTGTGACAACACCTGCTTCGTCAGGGTCACCCCTTCCACATCTGCTGCAGTCACCTACGGCAGCTTCGAGCCTCGTAACTTTAGTTAGCAAAGCTGCAAGCTGAGCGCGAAGATCAGCCACCTCAACCCGCGCCTGCACACAGCAGTCACAGTCCCCTACACATATTACTTTTAAAGCAAAAACTACGGAGAGGATAAAAGTTTAACTAACTGAGTAATCCAAACAAATTACTACACCCGCTACACGACCTAAAGAGAACCTCCTGAGGAATTGAATTTAGACCAGACGACTGCACTTAGTAGTTAATAGGACGTACTGATGAACGGTGTTAGCCAACCAATGTACTAAATAAAAAAAACAAATAAGCTCTATATACTTCCCTATAGAAAACGCAAATAAATGCGATCACGATTGGAGCACGCTGTTATAATTCAATTAACGCAAATAAATCAAACGCTACCACAACACTTTAAATTATGTAAACAGATGACGACACTCGTCACGACGGTTGTTGGGGACCAACTAGCTACTGCTCAGCGACGACAGAGGATATTCAAAGATAAAATCTACCTACAACACTTTAAAATAAAATACTCAGAAAAGGCGGCACTTAACTCGACGGTTGCTGGAACTCAACTATCCCCTCCTCTGCGACGACAGAAGATATTCAAAGATAAAATCTAACTACAACACATTAAAATAAAATACACAGAAAAGGCGGCACTTGACTCGACGGTTGCTGGTACTCAACTAGCTCCTCCTCTGCGACGACCTTCACGACAGGTTCAAACAAATAGCCGAAGTTTTCTACAAAAGTTCACATAGAAGCAAAAACTCAGAAGTCCACAATATCGGTCGCTATGACACCACCATTGACCGTCATAAGAGACCATTAAATCTAATCAAATAACAAAATACACCACCGTTAAGCCACACCAACAGTGAAGCTTTGCACCACCCATATATACTTTTGGAGGCAATGTCTTCGGACAATATCCTCCACCTCCACCTGCCTTCAATGACGAGGCAGTAATTGGTGCTGTGCTGATTACCAACTCCACTGCACTTACAGTTCTTTTATATAATAGTAATATTCATTATAGTGATTGGTACAACGCACCCACCGCCACCCAAACGCCGGGAAAGCCTCCACTCACACAATAATAATAATATGGTTCTGTGATTCGGGCAGAACTTGAAGACTCAATCCTTGCCCCCCAAAAATGATCTGTATATTAAGAATCCAACTTGAAATAATAAATAGAAATATAAATAGATTTCTGGGAAATATATTATGACGATGATAGCGTATACACACAAGAACTAAAAAACAACACGGAAAATTATTAATTAATCAAGAGAAACTTGGAAGTTTCATAAAAAATCAACATTTAGTGATAACTGTTATTATATTTTGAAAATTAACAAACATCCCCAGTATGACAAAAATAATACAATTGTACTCGTATCACCAAATAAAAAAAAAAATAAGTAAAAGTCGCTATATTTTTTGGGAGACAATCAGGAATCCAATAATTATACATTATGGGCCAAGAGCAACTGAGAAATTCTCACCGCTGTGTTGTGGTTAGTTGACTGTAGACTGCAGCGTTGCGTTTTTTGGCAATAGCACATAAAGATTCTATCAGCCACAGATACATCGTTAATCCAACGACATTTATCACTTTTTGTCTTTTGCCTCCGTACACATGTCCCAGGACTCAGTCAGCTCCAACTGTACTCCAAGAACCGGGTGCCAAGTCGCGATGCGAAGTTCACGTCACCAACATGCTGATGTTAACAGTATATCTATTGTTATAAGTGTAACTGATATATAAAAATGATTTTTTTTTGCCAATGTTGTTCATAAAAACACACAGTTTTTATACGATTTTTGATGGCACTTTGTACACGTAGAAGAGAGCCGGACAAAGTGGTCATGGGGATTTTTGGGGCCAAGGGATGGTGCCATCACGGGGGAAAAATCATTACTAATGTGACTTAATGTGACTTAATACCCGATCCGGTTAGTGTATCATGTCTCGAAGTTATTAGAATACCATATGTGTGGTTTTTGATGAGCCTGATGTTTGGTAAGTGATCAGTTTATGAATTTATTACCAAGAAATGAGATGACTTACCGTTTCTGAACAAAATTCTTTTGCAAGAGCGATGTTTTTTCCTGTAAGTTCCTGATGTGGTGATCGTGATTGTTTGTTTGCATTGTTAAGATAGAATGACGTTTCTATAACGCCGCCACACAGGGCGAAGTGTCGCCCTGCTGGTGGCCGTGGCCTCTGTCTGCTGCGCACGGATTCTGTTTGTTCCTACCAGATTATTAACATTATACAATGCTCTGAATAGATGCTTTATTATCATGTGACTTCTAGGAAGGTCGTCCGCTGCGTATTTGAGCGACTAACAGGTCTCGCGTAGTCGCGCGTATTGGTGCGACTGATCCCAACACACGGAACGTTACTGAACAGAGTCCGCTGCAAGCGATCTTGAGACACCGATTGTAGCCGACGGCAGGCGACGAGCGACTGATCCTACTGGAGTTGGATTAATCGCTTGTAGCAGCCGTTACGTATTCTACGCTCCACGTTCCTTTTCGTGTTTAACGCCGTTTTCGTTCGTTTTATCCATCAATATGGGTAGTGAGAAATTAATCATTGCCGTAAGTCAGAAAACACCGTTGTGATATATAAGAGATAAGCGATACTACTGACGTGATATTCAGCGGAATCTGTAGAATAAAAGTTGCAGAAGAAATGGGTAGTAAAGATGGGAGGTAATCTTGACAAGTATTCCACCATACGTACATGATACATTTGAATAGCCATATTACGTTAACTTTATGAGTACATTTTAAATAGATATACATAATTACGTATATACTCTAGAGTTACATTTAAATTATATAGGCCCTATATAATATATATATACAGGGTGTTACAATAAGGTACGGCCAAACTTTCAGGAAACATTCCTCACGCACAAACAAGAAAATAATGTTATGTGGACATGTGTCCGGAAACGCTTACTTTCCATGTTAGAGCTCATTTTATTACTTCTCTTCAAATCACATTAAACATGGAATGGAAACACACAGTAACAGAACGTACCAGCGTGACTTCAAACACTTTGTTACAGGAAATGTTCAAAATGTCCTTCCGTTAGCGAGGATACATGCATCCACCCTCCGTCGCATGGAATCCCTGATGCGCCGATGCAGCCCTGGAGAATGGCGTATTGTATCACAGCCGTCCACAATACGAGCACGAAGAGTCTCTACATTTCGTACCGGGGTTGCGTAGACAAGGGCTTTCAAATGCCCCCATAAATGGAAGTCAAGAGGGTTGAGGTCAGGAGAGCGTGGGGGCCATGGAATTGGTCCGCCTCTAATGAGCTCTAACATGGAAAGTAAGCGTTTCCGGACACATGTCCACATAACATATTTTCTTTGTTTGTGTGTGAGGAATGTTTCCTGAAAGTTTGGCCGTACCTTTTTGTAACACCCTGTACATATATATATATATATATATATATATATATGTATATATATATATAAATCCAGTACACCTGCTAAAAATATCTATAAAATTTGTATTTCTTTAAAGAATATTTGAATTCTTTACAAAGTATTTCCGACAAGATTACAGAGTTCACGACTTGATGTAATCATTGAGTTCGCATCTATCGCAATCCAGTCTTAACCTATTTTAAAAAGTTCAGTCGCATATTGCCTGATGCTGTGTCGTTATATAACTGTACTCGCAAATTTGTGGTTTAACTAACTTTTCTTGCAAGCTGTCACAGCGTAGAAGACTGCAAACACATTAGGTACACAGATAAGTAGCCTAAAGGTTCTTTATGATTATAAGGTGGGACAAAATTGTTTGAAAGCTTGAAGTGTAAATAACTTGGCATAACGTTAGTTAATAAACTCAACTGGGCAGAACACACTTGGCAGGAAGTAGGAAAAGGTTACAAAATCCTTCTTTTACTAAAGAGGGTGATGAGAGAATGAACCAAAGAAGATAGGGAATTGTATTACAAAACATTAGCAGACCGTTGCTCGAATATGGTGGTGTAGTTTGGGATCTAAATTTTGGCTATCAAATACAGGAGTTGGAGAAAGTGCAAAGCAGAGGAACTAGATTTGTTTGTGGAAATTACCGCAATACCCAGTCAGTAATAGAAGTGATAAAGGAGCTGGATTGGGAGTCATCGAAATACAGGAAGAGGGTGAAGAGAGTGCTGGGATTCTACAAGGAATAAGTTGGTGATGGAGCTTGGAAGGATATTGGTCGAAGAATTGGGAATACTTCATGGAAGGAGAATTATGACCATGGGTACAAACTGGCACTTGATTTCACGCATAAGAGAGTATGGAAATTTTCTTTTGCGGATAAGAGTGTTAGGGGCTAGAATAAGTTAACAATTGAAGTGATGAATAATTTATCAAAAATGCAGAAAGAATTTAAAATTAAAATTCGTAAATCACAAAAGAAGATGGGGGAGGAATTTAAATACTCAAAGGATATAAAATGATAAGAAATACTATAAAAAGTGGTAGTTAGATGACTAGGGAAATCGCCACTGGAGCATACGCTCAAACGCAATTAATCATAAATTCAATATATTAATTATTCAAATACTAGGTACATTACTGAACCGAGGGAACGGAAAAGAAACAAATCTTCAAAGGGAATTCTGGACAAGATAACTGGCAAGACACGGAAGGTAATTTGGGACATGGCGTCAATTCACCGTCTTCGAAATTTTGAGCACTAGTGCAATAAATGTGCAACGCTCCAACCCATCCGTTCAACCAGCAACAATTGG
The DNA here is from genome assembly GCA_031002005.1 of Vandiemenella viatica. Taxonomy (NCBI): domain Eukaryota; kingdom Metazoa; phylum Arthropoda; class Insecta; order Orthoptera; family Morabidae; genus Vandiemenella; species Vandiemenella viatica. The sequence continues at coordinate 15,147,401 of CM061920.1, read as the reverse complement.
ATTCCACACTACCCTCATTACCCAGACTAAGCGCAAAAAAAATGGATCATAGCATTTCTGACAAACATTTTCTTGAAATCGCGAAAACAAAATTACAATTATTAGCAGTGCCGCTTAGGGAGATAGTAATATTGAGTTTTTGCAGTGTATTCCTAGTTCTGAAGAACGTTCCTCTTCATAGGGAACTGGGTGATTGGAAAAAAAAAACTGAACAAGATTTCACGGATGAAGACTCGCCTCCAACATCTCCACACGCACCTTTTCCATATTCATCCCCCAGGTCCGCTCAATGAAACACTCCAGTTTCGTCTCTGACGCCCTGAACAATAGATTACTAACCACCTGAACCCGACGACGCTGTTCACTCCTATCCCAGTTAAAAATATTTGTAAAACTTTCAGACGTGCCTCAAAAACACGGTGTTGGTCGAGTAAGGGATGAAAACAGTTTTGTTTCTATTTTAGTTTAGTTAAAATAATTTAAGAAACTATTATTATTATTTTATGCAAACAGACCTATAAAGATCACCAAAAACTAAATTATTATCATTATTTGTTTCTGGCTTTTCGCCTCGTCGACGTCGAGGTCATTATAGGCGGGAAATGAATGGGGTTAAGGAACGGGAAGGAATTCGGATATCCTTTTGTACGAACCATCTCGGCATTCGCTTGGAGTGATCCGGATGACCGGACGAGGATTTGTAGGTGGAATTCTTCTAACATTGTATTAATCCAACACGAACGATTTCTACGGTGCGTCGTCAGGCAGGGACTTTCCAAAAAAATAAGTGGTCTCTGCATCCATTTCGCAAAATTTTGAAACTCTTAAAATATTCGCACGAAATCACTGGCACAACAGTTGCGGTCGAGAACTGCTGCAACAATCACAGTCGCGTGACTCAGTAGACAATAGTGGACGCCCCAGTCACTCCACTTAAAGTCATCTATAGTTGTTTGAGTAGTTAGCCGCTCAACTACGCTTGCAGTTGACGACCAGCCTTAATCTTGACCTTGGTACAATCAAGGGTAGTAATTCTACTAATCTCTACAAAGCGATAACCTGAGAATAATAGCTGGAAATTAAATCAAGTAATACGACGACCACAGCCAGTTGCTGCTCCGTTGAGCAGAGTAGGGTGGAGTGTGTTGTCGCTAGACATTTACTCCAGCTTCATTTTGATGGGACATTTCTTCACTGATGGTTTGTCGTTGCTTTTGGCTGTCGATGTTATCTTGTACTGATGGGTGCCGCCGCGACCTTCTTCCTCAGAAGTGGTAGGCCGCATTTAGGTGTCGTTTCATTAATGCTCCCTCAGGGGGGCAGAGGTGTCTTCTTTTGATGTGAGGTGATTTACAAGCCTTGTGAGAAGGGCGATGAGCGAATCCAACCTTTCTTCTTTCTGGACTGAAGATTGACGGGTGGTGTGCTCGCATGATTTTCTGCCGGTGATCTTCTGCCTGGGTTGATTCTTTGGTGGACGCCGTCTGGTGTAATCAACGTTTTGTACAGTCGTCTCCGCTGGGACGGCCCTGTTCTGTTGTCTGGAGCTGCTGAACTTCCGGCGCTCCTCGGACCGTGTGTTAGCAGTAAACTCCGACTATCATTACCCAGGTTGCTTTTCTCCTGGAGTGTGGGGAAGTTCTTACACATGGTGCATCTCCTTCCAGATTTTTGTTTTGTTTGGCTTCATCGGTGTGGCATATTAGGATTGTCATCTCCGGTTTGGATTACTGTATGAGGTGGACTGGCCACCTGATATTGTCATTGAAGTGAAGTGTGTTGCCTAGTTGGGCAATAAGTTGGTTAGTTGAATTGGTGCAGTTTGCATAGAACTTAGCAGCCAATTTTTTGATCCTGACATTTAATTTTTCCAGACCACTGACTTCATGTAGTACAGTAGATGGGGTCTCTTTAGGCAGTTTGTACGCGTAGCGTATTGCTCTGTTTTGAATTGTCTGAAGTTTCTGGATGTGTGAAGTTGCAGCATTTCCCCACACAACCGCTGCATATTCTAGAACCGGGCGTACCAGAGCGGTATACAGTCTAATGGCCTGGTCAGGTTTTAGTTTAGACGTCGGGTTCAGAATGGGATAAAGGGTCCTCATTCTGCCTTCTGCCTTTGCTCTGACTTTCCTAATGTGCTGTTTCCAGGTGAGGCGCTTATCGAGGGTTACACCAAGGTAGATCGCGGTTTGGGTCCATGGTATCGGCTCGCCAAATAGTTGGATGGGTTGTAGATTCTGAGGTACTACTCGCCTGGTGATAAATGTGGCTTGACTTTCCCAGCGTTGAAAGCAAGTCTCCATCTTTTGGCCCAGCCTTCAATGTTTGTGCAGGCTCTCTGAAGCGAATTCCTTGCATGTTGTGCTTTGATGCTCTTTGTGAACTGCGCTGTGTCGTCAGCATATAGACCAGTATGCACTCGATCAGTTTTTGGCAAGTCGGCAGTATAAAGATTGTAGAGGACTGGCCCGATAACTGAACCTTGCGGGACGCCAGCTTCAATACTTTTAATAGATGACACGGCCTCATCTAAGATTACCCTGAAGGTTCTGCCGGTCAGGTAATTCTTCAGTAGCCTCACGTGCGACAAAGGAATGCCTAATACGAGGAGTTTGTATAGCAGTCCTTGTGGCCAAACAGAATCAAAGGCTTTCGAGACGTCCAGGAGAACAGTCGCGAAATACTCCTTCTTCTCGAATGCACTTAGCGCATGTTCTACAAGTCTAAGTAGCTGTTGGGATGTGGAATGATGCTCTCTGAATCCAAACTGTTCCTCCGGAAGGAGATGCTCTTGATCAATGTGTTGTCGCAGCCTCCTCAGGTAAATCTTTTCGAATATTTTCGGACATGGTTGGTAGTAGGCTTATAGGCCTGTAGGATTTCGGGGATCTCTGTCCTTCCCTGGTTTGGAATGGCCACATATCTGCGTGCTTCCAAGTTTCAGGGTAGTCACCGGTTTTGATAATGTGGTTAAATATGGCTGTTATGTAGTTTATAGCTACCCTTGGTAGTTGTTTTAGTAGTGGCGCCCCGATGCCATCATGACCTGGTGCTTTGTTAGGTTTTGCATGTTGTAACATGCCGATGACTTCGTCCTCCGTGATTGGGTTGATTGAATCCTCTTCAGGAATGTTAGTGTTTAAAAATCTTTGCAGTCGCTCTTCTACCATCTGAATATGTTGCACGTCGAGATGATCCTGCACTGGACGGAAGTTGGCTTCAAAGACTGCTGCTATTGCCTCAGCTTTTTCTTCTGGTTCACTGATGAATCTGTTGCCTACCATGAGAGGTGGTAACTTTCCTCCCTTTCGCAACATTCGCCTGGTTAGTCTCCAAGCCGAGCCGTCTACTGTGCTTATGGTGTTGAGTAGGCCTTCCATTCTTTATTTTTGTGTTGCTGCACTTCTAACCTGATTTCGTGCCGCATACGATTTATGTGTTGTTTGGTGACTGGGTCACGCGTAATCTGCCATTCCCTGGTCAGTCGGTTTTTAGTAGTTATGGCCTCTCTGATATTGGGCGGAAGAGGTTTTGAATAATTTTGCGGTATGGGTTTTTGCTGTGGGGAAGCAGAATCTGCTGCTTCGTTGATCCATTGAGTGAGGGCGAGGGTAGCAGCATTGGACCCTATGATATCAGGTGGCGCAGCATTTTGAAGTCTTTGGGTGAGGTGCTGTTTGTATAAATCCCAGTTTATGTTTTTGATGTTTCTGTGGCGGCTAGGATTTTTCAATCTTGCGCCCTCAGCAAGATAAAAAATGACTGGTATGTGATCAGAAGAGAGTGCGTTTTTCGTGGCTATTGCAATTGTGTGGTTGAGTCTTGGTTATTGCGATGTCAAGGACATCTGGCATATATCTTCTTTGAAAGATGGTGGGTTCAGTGGGCCCCCATACCATGCCATCATTTGCCTTTACTGCACGCCGTAGTTGCTTGCCGGCTGTATTGTAAGTCTGGAATTCCAGTCACTGTGTTTCGCATTGAGATCCCCTGCTATGAAGACGTTCCCAGCGATGTTTAGGAGTTTGGCGATTTCCTCCTCGTTGACTTTGTTGCAGGTCGTCGGTAGGCGGAGATGATGATCATCCTGCCACTGGATGTGTCAGCAGCGATACCAGTTGCTTCTATTGTCATTAGTTCTGGCAGAGCTACTTCGTGGTGCCTTATGGTGGAACGGATGTAGATTGCGGTACCACCACCGCCGTCAATCTGTCATTTCTATAGCACGAATAGTTTGCCACTGCAGCCTTTACACTAGGTTTTAGGTGTGTTTCTGTGACTAAGCAGATATCTATCTGCTCATCACGTAGGAACTCACTAAATTCACCCATTTGGTTCCATATGCCATTGGCATTCCAGGTGCATATGGTCAAGTTTTGAATCCTATTAGTCATGTTGCTGGTTGCTGGGTATACCTCTTGGTACGGCCTGCACCGCTGCCTTTACTGCGGCTTCAACTTGCCGCGGGATTTCTGCAATCATGGACATTAGTGTTTGTAGTAAAGTTTGGATCATGTTTAGCAGGACTGAATTCGTGCTGTCATCAGTAGACTTGTTCTGCTGATGTAGATTTTGATCCATGGTTGTCCTATCACTTCCGGGTGGTTGCTGTTTTCTTTGGTTATTTTCCCATCTTCTCCTGTTGAAGCTGTTGTCCTTCGACTCTTTATTCGTCTGAGTTGCGGGTTGATTGTTGCTCAATCCCTGCTGGTTATCATTCCATGACCCGGCAGGGGCGGAAAGGCATCAGGATCCTGCAGAGAGGCTTCTGGTTGTTTGACTGTTGTTGCAGTTGTTTCTTTTGCTGTTGTTGACGTTGTTTTCTCATAGCTTCAGCGTGTGCAGCATTGTTCATCTTCTGCTTCTCGTTGAATCTTGAGAACGCTGGGCATTTTCTGTAGCTGGCGACGTGGTCGCCAGCACAGTTTGCACACTTTGGTGGGGTTTGTCCTTTGGTTAGGGTGCAGTCCCTCGTCGCGTGGTCTCCTGCGCACTTTACGCATTTATCTGGCATTACACAGTGCCTTGAGACATGACCTATCCCCTGACATTTGTAGCATTGTGGTGGGCCTCTTGTGCTACGTAACTTTTCCAATGACACTTTCACTGAGCATAGGGAAGTCATTTGGAAGATGGATCTGTTCTCTACAGAGTCATTTAATACTACTAGGAAGAGCGGTGTTTCTTGTTGCGTTTTGGGTGAGCGCAATTTGACCACTGTTCTGGCTGCATAGTTTATCTCCTCTAACTCTTCTTTAACATGTTCGGTGGTCATGTTGAAAGGAAGTCCTCTAATGACTACCTTCAGTAGTTTTTCTGGCACTGTAGGGTAGGTATAGAATGACCAGCCCTTGTCAGTAATGTGTTTTGCTACCGCTAGGTAGTCAGTGGTTGTCTTGGTTTGAATTTATATAATTCGCGACCAGCCGGTTTTACAACGAAGGCACTATTACATAGTTGCTTGAGGGTGTTGTAAAGAGTCATGTATTCTTCTTTATAGGTCAGCACAATCGGCGCTGGCCTGCGTTCATTTGATGGAGCAACAGGAGTTGGTTCATTGATGAAGCAGGTGTTGTTTCTTCTGCTGGCAGTTGTTCATACCGGTTAACTGTAGATACCTCTCTGCTGGCGGTGGCGGTGGACATAACCGCTGCAGGTGCTGTGCGTTTTGGATTAACAAAGCCTTCATTGTCCACTGTTGTTCTCCTAGTCTTCTTCAATGGAGCTTTTTTTGTGGGGTTGTAAGCTGGTGTCAGCGAAACTTTCTTGGTGGCGTTGTGTGCTGGCGTCTTGAGACGCTTTTTGTTCACATTCATTACTTCCGTAGGAGAGCCAAGGATTCTCTTCCTAGGAGCCTGCGTAGCTTCCATTGCTTCTGCTGCTGGAAGATTTTGGCTGATGGGAGTCTGTAAGACCTCCATCTCATCGTCCAAATGCTGGTTTGAGTGTGAATCTTCGTGTTGGCTGCCGCCGTCCACTGTAGATTCCCCAGGAATTTGCGCTTCTGAGCCTGACATCGTCCTACCAATGGAAGCGCCTAATGGAAGGGAGTGTTGTTCCGACCCTTCGTTGTCACCGTAGGGTATCCGGGTCGGAGACAACCCTACGCTCGCGCTCGGGGGTTCCACTCCCGCAGGAGTGGGCCGTGGAGCGGTAATCCCTAACACCTCGGGCTGGGAGGGCAAGGCAATCCCCAAAGAAGAAGCGGCAAGTCGCTCACTATTATCTCCGCTTCGCAAGCGAGACGGGATTCGCATAAACAAGTAAGAACACTGGTGTACACGAATACCATACAGCAGCGAGTAGGGCAGACAACGCTCACTTGACGTCTGGTTGCGGGGCTGCGTATGTGACCTGCTACTCGGTTGAGGATTCTTCCTACTGCGTTGCTGCTTCCATGCTCGGCAACCGCGGTATGAAGCAGCATGTGAAGAGCCGCAGTTGCAGCAAACGGCGTCCTCGCGACGCTGGTTGCATTCTGCGACATAGTGACCACCACCACAACGGACGCATCTAGCTGGCTTTGTGCATTCGCTAGCAAGATGCTGGAATTCTTGGCACCTGTAGCACTGCACCAGCTTGCGTGGCTGTGGTTTTTCTGCAGATTTCTGCGTAGAAGTGCCGGCCTTCTTCTTCCTGGGGCAGGAGAGTGTGACTTCATAAGATATGGAGTCCTGCTGCAACATCTGGATGGCGGCTTCAAAGTCTTCAGGGCAGGACAGCAGGATCTTCAGACCCAGATGGTCTGGCCAGCTGAATACAGGAAGCTTCATGGCACTCTGCATCTGAGCCAATAAGATGCAGTAGTTCCCTGCATAGCTGACAGTGATCGGTGGTACTGGACCTACTTGTGCGGCAGGGAAGATTACTGGAGCTGGCTCACCATTTAGCGAAGGCGAAGGAGTTGGTGGAGAGGGTTGTGTGGGCCTTATCGGCGTCTTCTTGAAGTTGCGGTACGTCTTTGGGTCGTAGCTGTAGGTCTGGAATCTTTTTTTGGTGTCTTCAACATATTCCTCCCAGACGAAGTCGCTGGCCAGTGGGGTTGGAAACACAAGTGCCTCCGGCCACGCCTCGACTCCTCCAGCAGGACGATACTTAGTGACCAGGTGTCTGTGGTCACGGCTAGTCAGGGCCTTCTTGAAAGTGGCAGCGTCGCAGGTGGAACCCGCCAGCTGAACTGAAGGCCGTCAAGAATGACTGAGATGGCGAAACTCCAGTTCTCAGGGTTACCTCGTGCAAGGCGTCTTTTCCAAACTTTAAAGGACCAGTCTTCTGGTCTGACTTCTTCAACAACACGTTCCGTGGCCCCTGGTGGAAGGTGGGAGGCCTCCGCCAAGAAGCCAACATCCCGCGGGAAGGCGCCGGGTGGTTTAAATTTCTTCTTCCGTTTAGCCTTCTTCATGACGGCGAGCTTCGCGGGCGACTCGGAGGCGCTACTAGAAGCTGTAGTGTCTGCCTTAGTGATAGCAGATAGGCACGAACGAATAGACTTGGCTGCGCCAGTCTGCACAGGCGACGTGGATGCCATCACGGCGGCGAGTGTCAGTCGAGTGTGTGTGTGTGTGAAAATCAAGTAATACCTTTTAAAGTTGAATTATGTTAATTTATAACTAAACAAACACAAACGTGCCTGCGGGAGAAGCGAATAATTCCGAGATGAGGATGCGGTGCGCGAACATTGGTTCCAGCCAGAGCTAGCGTACGGAGCGCTATCTATCGACCGGACGCGAACGCTCCGACAGGGCAGGAACCTGATAGTCCTGTGACGGGCTTTCAAACAGGCGATGCCGCCGCAGCTTGCTTACATTTCCGCAGCGATGTCTCCGGGATGTAGCCGAGGAGAAATGCCGCGAATAGACACGCGGCAGCGGGATGATGATATCGTCCATTTCATCACGTCTTGAACAATATTTCGATGAGAGTGGTGGTGTAACGGTTAGCGTTCTGGCCTCGCATTCGGGAGGACGGCGGTTCGAATCCCCGACCGGGCATCCAGATTTGGGTTTTACGTGGTTTCCCCAAATCACTCCAGGAGAATGCCACGATGCTTCCTTCGAAAGGCCATGGCCGAATTCCTTCCCATTCCTTGTCCCCCTCCTTTCCCGTCTCTAAAGACCTCGCTGCTAAGAGACGTTAAGCAGTTTAAAAAAAGAGAAAATTCTGTTATTCGCAAAAACAGTGAAATAGTTCTGTCAAGAACGCGCTTCGCAATGACGGGATAGATCAGAGAAATAAGGTTGTGAAAGTATTGGGAACTTAATGCTTTCAACTTGCTTGCGAAACCGAGCGTGGTGAGTGAGTGACTAACGCTGTGGCCTCTCATTCGGAAGGACGCCGGTTCGAATCCCCGTCTGGGCATCAAGATTTGGGTTTTACATGGTTTCCAGAAACCACTCCAGGTGAATGCCGGGATGCTTCCTTCAAAAAGGCTTTGGTCGATTTGCTTCCCTGTCCCCAGTCCCCAGTCCCATCCCGCTTCTAATGCATGTAACTGAATTCCTGATACTTTTCAATGGCAGATAATTTCTTGAATAACAACCACGTCGAAATTCTTAACTTGACTTTTAATCAAAAGTTTGATTGTTTACTAATGACATAATGCTATTGAATAGGATCAAAACGGTGGTTGACTGTGAACAGCTGCAGGGTGATCTGGACTGGATATGTAGCTGGGGCTGGGTTGGTAAACATGGGATGAAGGTAAGTGCAAAGAAAAGTCAGCGTATTAGATACGCAGATAAAAAAACTAAAGGTTGGTTATAATTATAAGGTGGGGAAAGAATTGCTTGTTGAAGACTTGAAATGTAAATATCTTGGCATTACACTTGATATCAAGCTTAACTGGGCAGGACACATTGGTCAGGTAGTAGGAAAAGGTTTCAAAATTCTTCACATGTTGGAGAGAGTGAAGAGGCGATATATCAGAGAAGTAAAAGAATAAGGTTCCAAAACTTTGGTGAGACCATTGCTCGAATATGGTAGTGTAGTATGGGACCCACATTTTGAGTATCAAATACAGCAGTTGGAGGGCTCGTATTAGTGACGAGGCATGGAAAGATGTTGGTAAAATTAAGAGTAATGCGTAGAAGAAGAAAAATGACCCCGACCATAAACTGCCGCTCGATTTCAGGAATATCGGTATCGGAAGATTTTCTGTCGCAGGCAAGGGGGACAGAAACTGGAATAAGTTACTAAGAGAAATGATGAACAATTTACTGGTAACGCTGAAAGAATTTAAAGTTAAAATTAATAGCGGGCATAAGTAGACTGGAAAAGGAAGGGGGAGGGGGGAATGGTTGTGCATGGAAATTGCCACCGTAGCAGGCGTTTCATTGCAATTAAAATTAAATTGAAATACCGTTGAAACACTCAGAATTTCATGTGCAGACTTCTTTCCAAAGTTTTGAACAAATGACATCGCGTCCCGTTAGCACCGTTCCGAGGGAGGTAGGCGGTGGCTAAAATAGGCTACATGGAATTTTCCAGAGTACATTAAAAGAACCGCCAGACCATTCTACAGCATCGACAATTGCTCCAACAATAGAATCGTACAAAATAATTATAACTTACATAGACTAATGAAAGATACAATTTAAAATGGCGTTAGGAAACTTTTGCGGATATATTAAGGTAAATCTGACACAATTAAACAATTCTAAACATTCAAAATCTAATTTAGAACATTATAGCTTACACAACTGTCTTAATTACAGTCTTTTAGCTAGCATTTCAATCACTGTACTGATTTTAATCAAATTACAGTTCATTCCAATTTTCTTCCATCAAAACACCACACATCATTCATAGGACAAATTTACTAAGTAGGCACTGCGTATCTGTGTCAGACACAGAGGTAATTAATTTAAAGGACTGTAAGGGGCCATCCACAAATTACGTCACACGAATTTCATAATTTTTGGACCACTCCCCCCTCCCATGTCACAGGTTGTCACATTTGTGACCCCGCCCCCCCTCCCCTGGTGTGACGTTATATATTTTGCTATTTTAAATTTATAAATTAAAACAGCACTTCCAAAATGATTTATGTATTTCTAGTTTAAAAAATCATATCAACAATAAATCAAACATTTAAGAAAATATTTAAAAAAACCATAAAAAATCGAATTATGATACAAAGTTGAGTCATCATGTGTCCATGGATTTTGAACCCATTCCTTGATACTGTTTATTGTTGGCATAATAGTTACTTCATTCTTGATTTCGATAGTGTTGGAAACATTCGATGTATCAACATCATCTTCATGCAACCATAAAGCATCGTCATCGTTTAGTAAGCAGAGAACTTCCCTGCTTCGTCTAGCGGCAATGCTTTGTGGACGAATCTTCATGATGGGGAAAACCTCTAGTTGCCTCTTATGTAATTGCTTATGTTGGTTAGTGGCTTTGTATGATGAAGAATATAGTCAACAGATGCTACATGATCGTTTAATTAAGTATGCCTCGACACTGGGGCAATACGAGCCAAAAAGTAATAAAAATTATGCATGTGATCATGTGATGTCACAAAGTTTATGACGCGTCCCCCCCCCCTTCTCACACGATCTCACAGTTTCTTGACCCCCTCCCCCCATCAAGGTGTGACGTAATTTATGGATGGCCCCTAATTAGTAAAAACCTGGGTCTTAGGGTTGCCTGATGGCCGGGAAATCCCGGAATTTTGCATATGGCTCCGTGTCCAGTAATTAGGCGTTACTGTTTAGGAATTTCGGTAATTTTGTTTTTCTCAAACTCAGTTCACCGCGGTGGCCAAGAGGCCAAGCCTAGTCGCAGCGGGAGGATGGAATGTACAAAAAGTTTGAGCTTTTGTCCGTTAAATCAGAGGAATTGAAATTGACATGGGAAATACTCTTTCAATTTGCTGGGATATTGAAAATTCTAGATGTAGTTAACATTGATTCCCATTATACACAGTTCACATGTCTGAAAGATGTTTTTGAGATCTTTCCAAAAGACTTGCCAAACGATAAAATCTGGGCCAATTTCTTTAGAACAAACGTTTCTAATGATTTTGTAAATTTAAAGGAAATACTTTTTTTTTTTAAATTCCAACAAGCAACGCCTTTTGCGAGAGACCTTTTAGCCCAGTGAACAATTTATGGATTAAAGATCGAAACAGAATGTCAATGGATTTGATCAAGGCTGACCTGCAAACTCGATCAATTTTGTAGAGTCTAGCTCAGAAATTTTATCAGTTTTGCAAAGCAATAATGAAGAAAAATTTGCCCACTTGAGTTTACTATCAATTTCTATGCCTAGATAGTTACACTTCAGATTTCGAAAAATCATTTCCTTATCCACCTTACAACCATAAATATGAACAACCTTTGGTTTTTTCATGTGTGAGCCTAACAAGCTGACTCTAATAAGTCCAGGCCGACCCCACTTCACCTCGTGTCGCATCATGCCAAGTGCCGCAGTGCAACAAATTGTGACTCGGGGCGCACATGGAGCTGCGTGGCGCAGTAGGGGCAGCGCAGAGCAGGGCAGGGCAGCACAGACAATGAAACTGTGTCGCGCAGTTACCAGCGCACATTAGAGCGCAGTTTCGTGCGGCAGTTTACAAAGCACTGTGTTGTGCGAAAAACCGACAATAAAGCGTAACCAAAAACATGTCGATGCAAAAACTCGATTTTTTATTTCTGAATCAGATTGGGATGCCAAGCTTGGAAAATTGTTATTACTTTAACAGAAGCTGAGTTAGATAAAACTATGCAAAAGTGAGTATATGAAAAGAAGAAACTCTCATCTGGCTTTTGCAGTGACAAGAGAATTCTCAAAAGATAATTTCCGGATGACTCGAGCGGAGATTCACGGCATAATGTAACCTGTTATTTTCTCGACAAAGCTCAAATATCTATTAGAAATGAAGAAAATCTCGCTGTATTTTTGTGGTTATTTATTTAATTATTTAGCGTTTGACGGTACATGACGTTTATAAGAATGTTTCTCTCTTTTATTTCATATTATATTTTTAAGAAAACTATATAACAGAACATAAACACTTGAAACTAAAAAAGCAGTGTCAACAAATTAAGTGTTTGTCGGGGACACTATTGAATGATGTAGTACAAATAATAAGAATACAAATAATGTGATAATAGCCTATATATATCAATCTTTTTCGAAGTTTTATTAAAAATGAATTCAAAAAAAGAAAAGAAAAGTGAAAATTTTAAGTGGACAGTTGTATGATAAATAAATGCTGAATTTACTCGCCACTTGTTGGGCTCATTGTCCAAATCTCTTGTTTAAATTTAATTTTTATGTATTTTTTATGACTGATATTGTGAATCGCAGGTTGGTTACGCACCAGATTAATCAATGTTTCTTATTCCATAGTTGAAAATGATTATAAGTAAAGCAAGATTATAAATAACGCAAGAAGTGTTACGTTGTAAACCGGCACGAGTGAGCTGCGTCGCACAGTTTCTGTGTCGTGATCACAACGTGGCGCAGTACTGCGCTGCCCTGCTCTGCGTCTCAATACGCGCTGTTCTGCCCCAAAACATAGAGACACGGAAACTGTGTTGCGCTGCGTCGAGTGCGCGTCAATGTGCGCCCGGCCTGAAGGGTAGCTGCTTCTTTCTCGGCGCAAAGAAATCGGAGTAGGAAGACAGAGGAGTGTGTCGAACAGGAGAGCGGGCGTACCACGTGAGACCTCTCCATTAAGGTAATGTCCTATTGGGAAATGGCTTCCCCCGAACACGGTGTCTTGCGTCCTTCGAAACCCCGGGGAAGAAACTAATATTACAACTGTGACCGGAAAATGTCGTAGCCGACTCCATTCTACAGAAATAAATGATTCGGGGAAAATAAATTTACATTTACCTACAATCATTGAGAATCAGTTAGAACGGACGTGGGGGTCGGTTGCAGTTCACCAGCCTCTACAGAAGAAAGGATTGCGAAGCAATGCCATGGGTGGAGTACGGGTTCAAAAGGGAACACTCAGTTTCGAACAAATTGTAGATAAAGTCCTGTTTTCCTAGCGACTCGTGTTTACGAGGCAGGAACCAGTTTTGCCGAAATCACTTCAGCAGGAGAGGGAAACGTATTGCGCAGGGTGAAAGTGTTTTCCTAGGGCAACGTGTTGATATATTCGGTTGACGTATGGACAGATCTCATCTTTTTTTTTTCTTACTTACTTACTGTTTTACGTCTTGTCGACGTCGAGGTCATTAGAGGCCGGATGGGATTGGCCTTTCTGAAGTATCCTGGCATTCACTTTGAGTGATTTGGGGAAACCATGGAAAACCCAAATCTGGATGCCCGGGGATTCGAACCGGTGTCCTCCCGAATACGAGGCCAGAGCCCTAACCACTCGGTCTCAGTGTGTTAAAATGGATCGCAAAAGAAGGAAAATGATCGCCATGCTTGTTCTAAAATTTATTTTGGACCTCCATGCGCATGATTTTCAGAATTTTCTTCATTCCTATTATTTTTTTACTGTGGTTTTTCGCCTCGTCGTCGGCTAAGGTCATTAGAGGCGGGATGGGTCTGGGGGACAAGGAACGGGAAGGAATTCGACCATGGCCTTTTTGAAGGAAGCATCCCAGCATTCGCTTAGAGTGATTTGGGGAAACCGTGGTAAACCCAAATCTGGATGCCCGTACGGGGATTCGAACCCACGTCCTTTCGAATGCGAAGCCAGAAGGTTAACCGTTCACCCACCACCCTCGACCCTATTAATTTAAAACCCGAATCTATTGACTTGGTTGTTAATGTGTGCTGTTGCTTATATAACTTGATTGGGAATTTATCTTGGAATCCCTTCAGAGGAGATTAAACCCAAAACTTGGTGGATTTTCAAACCCAAAACCTGATTCCTCTGGCGGGCACCGCTGGTTTTGCGAAATCTGAAGGTTTTCAAGTGTGAAGTCGATTCACCGAGTACTTCAACACCAGCCGTGACGTTTCAGATTGAAGAAACAGTACTATCACCACAGTCCTACATGAGAATTAATTATGAAAGTTTTTTTTATTAGGTAGTAAAAATAATGAAGCAGTAATGAAATCGTTTGTTTCATGAAATTATCATACAAAATAAATTTAAATAAAATCAGTTTAATTGAAAACTCTACTCCTGCTTTTCGGCACATTTTTCCCATCCTTTTTTCACATTTTAAAATCACAAGTTTGAACAGCATTAGTCTGAGTTGCGCCCGATTTGCAGAACCTCGTCCACTGCAGCTGAATAACGTCAGACACACATTGCCGATCCGTCATAGTTGCCATTTTGAAATTACATCATAACTCAGAGCGCCGCATATAAAATTATATATTCCCATATTAGATATATGTAGATATTTTTTGGAGTGAAAAATTGAAACATAATGAGTTATATTATTGCGTTGACTAATATTCTTACCTGAAAAACGTAGATGATATAATAATGATACTAAACGCACGTTGTAAAGAAATAAATAACACATCTGCAACACACACAATTCAAACAAACATACAAACCACACAGGACAATGAAAACAAAAGGAAATGGTATGCAATGACATATTCTAACAAATACACACATCGAATCGCAAACATTTTAAAAAAAAACAAGGCATCAACATTGCACTGCGAACTGACAACACACTGCAAAGACAAATTAGACCCCATTCAGACACAAACAAATACCAAAATTCAGGCATTTACCAACGCACCTGTCAAAAAATGTGAAGCAATATACATAGGGCAAAGCACGAAGGCAATTACAAATCAGATACAAAGAGCACATGAGAGCATTAAAATACTAGTAACCATTCCACATTTGCCGAGCACCTCATAGAAAACGACCATTCACCAACAAACATAAACACAGATATGCAAATTCTCACTATCAACAACCTACAGACACAACACACTCACTATACAGGAAAACTTATATATTCAAAAAGCAATAAATGAAGGCAAACAGGTACTAAACGACCAAATAAACCTCACAATAAAACGTTACTCAATATAATATACACAAACTCGACAGACAAATAAAATAAACACGAACTGTATAAAAAAAAAAACCACACACATATACATCATACATAAAAATAAAAACACACCAACAAGATCATCACGCACACACACACTTTTCAAAACTCGCGCTATCGGCCCGAGACATGACATATACAAACAGGATGGCCACAGCAGACAACCGAAGGACGCGAAAGCGCACCAGAGACAAGACATAAACAAACCAGCTGACGCTAACAGACGACTGAACGATGATAACAAACAATATTGTAAGTATGATACAGGCAAAACATGCTTAGTATATGAAAACGGAGATGCGCAGCTGCATACCATAGTAACAAATGTAAATAGTAAGTAACTTTTAGCTATAAAATATCTCATGCCCATAATTATTTAATAATAGGATAAAACTGTAACACAGATTCGTCGCTGATGATGCCTTGATGAGAGGTGAAACGCGTACGACGCAAAATAAATAAATGAAACAGTTGCATCGGCGTTATATTTTCAACTAGAAATATAAAAAATATTTTGTAAAAGTGTGATGAATCTCGTGGGCCGGAAAAAATGTTCAAGGAGGGCCGCGGGTTGGGCACCCCTGGGCTACAAGGATCATATACTGTACATATTACAGTAATCCACGAGAAACAAAAAACACGTATATACACCTCCGTCACTGGGGGGAGGCAAAGGGAAAACACCCCCAGTTTAAATCTACCAACAAAAAATTAGCGGCCAACATAATACTGTAGTTGAGGAGATAGAGAAGAAGATTACGTTCCTAGCTGTTGAGGCTGAAGATATACAGAAAATAAGAATCAGCATCAAAAATATATATGGTCAACAAATTTGTATTAAATATAAGCAAAGCAGAACGAAATCAATGTAGTGCAGAAAAGTGCTCACGAAAACAATAAACCAAGTTACATATCTGGCACTGATGGAGTGGAAGCAATTAAATGCGATCTTACTGATCTTTCTACAAGAAGTGTGATCAGTAGTGTTCGGATCTTTAGGACAAGTCATATTTTTTCCCTGCATTCTTTTTGAGCTGAAATGCTGAATTAAGCACTAGTTCAACGTTTCTGATTGTATTTAAATGTATTTTATATAGCATATTAATACATATTGAGACCATTTTCCTAGTTTGGACATATTCGATAATATTTATGGTCATATTTTAATGAAAAACCTGGAAGTGTTTTTTTTATCTGCTTAACGTCTCTCTAACAGCGAGGTCTTTAGAGACGGGAAAGGATGGGGGGCAAGGAATGGGAAGGAATTCGGCCATAGCCTTTTGAAGGAAGCCTGGAGTGATTTGGGAAACCATGGAAAACCCGAATCTGGATGTTCGGGCGGGGATTCGAGGCAACATCACTCCGCTATCTGTCATTGTGTATTGTGAGACAGAGTGTAATAAACCGGACCCTTGTATCAGCTGTGTTCTCTTAGTTACTCTGCACTGTCCGAGGGATATCCACAGCCTACTTTCGCTAGTGAGCCATCTACCTTGGACCGCCAGACTCCCGATCTTTCCCGGATGGATTCGACAATTATATATAGGCAATGATTCTACGATTTGTTTTATCTGGTCGGTGTTAATTAGTCTTAAAGTCTCAAACCGGGAAGCCGAGAAGTTGTAAACTGTATGTGCCTCATTACCCCTCGTCAACAAGTGGTTCCGCCTGAGAGTGTGTACTGTTCAGCGCAGAGCATTAGTCAGGCCGGCGGCAGCTGTTCGGAGAGGTTCGCTGCTCCTCCAGCTCCAGGAACTGCAGAGGGAGGAAAGCTAAGCACTGCAGCACACAGAGCCAACTCAAACAGCGACTCGGGCGCGACAGAACTTGGCGCTCTTGCGGTAGCTCATCCCACTCCCCACTTCGCTTCACCCGCCTCACTCTCTCACTTCAATGTACAGCGACTGAAAAACTCTTAAAAAAAATCAATTCTGCCACAAGTTGAAATACTACCCTACTGCGGAGAATTGGACAGAAAATTAAGCGAGTCGCTAATATTTGAAGGCCTAGCAGCGGTATCTCGCAATTGGTGGAACAATGTGTTCTAAAAGGAATCTAGGACTAGTATATAGGCAGGTTTCAGTACGAGCCGAGGAAACTCCGCTGACCGCAGTACCTCTTAGTACGTGTGTATCATCCATTGCGGATGAAGTAACTCCTCCGTTTTGAGAGGGTTAGGGATGCAAGGTAATATCAATATCGATAAATATATCGATATTATATCGATGCCAGGAAAATATCGATAAAAGACGGCAGCATTATATCCATAATATCGATATTTATGATTATTATTTTAGAAATAAGTATGTAAACCAAAACCAAGTAATAAATTTGAGGAAGTTTATTGGATAAAAAATAGGTCTGCAAATATTAAGCGTCAACAGATGCCTGGAAACGTAGTTTGCTTAACCTTTTACCATGAAGTCCATTCCTAGTTTGAGTGACAGTGGTTCCTGCCTGTGAGAAGAGGCGTTTATAATGTGCCGACGAGGCTACTTTGAATAAATGATTAATTGCATTTTGAGCATATCTTAATCTAACTAGCATACCAATCATGATTAATTTCAATTTAATTTTCCAGCAAAAAATGTACCGTAACCTCCAAATAGTTAGTGTAATTCCATACGTAACAATAAAAAATGCTTCACATTTTTCAACTCCTCCCTCAAAAATTTCGATTTTTTAAAAATATTTCTCATCGATTTTTGTTTTGATAGTTCCACGAAAAGGACTTTGTGTAATGGTGCTAAGTGTTTCATTGAAATTTAAAACCTTTTGAATTTAAGTGCATTAAAAGTTCTGTTATCAGCACTGATAAAATAAGCAATATTATCAGTCAGGTGATCATATTTTTATAGCCCCTATAGAATATTGTAAAACGTCCCAGAGAGAAACAAGAACTAACGAACGCTAACGTTACGAAACATATTAAATAATAAAACGGTGAACGTAAATGAATGGGATACGTTTATATACACAATTTTTTTTAACGAGTAAGGATTTGTAGTTTTCAGTATTTCACTGCCTCATATCGATATTATCGTATCGACCATTTAAAAATTCATTATTTTTCGACGAATAATATCGTTTGATCGATATATCGTTGCAACTGCAGAGATGTGGGGAGGGGGAGGATATTCTTCGGGAGATTTGTGACCCCTATGACAACTGCGTTGCGAACCGATCAGGCAAATAATTACTTGCTGTAATTCGTTTTTTTGCATGGGCGACAATCTTGCTCCGGAGAATTGGTATCACTCGGGAGGTGATATATATATATATATATATATATATATATATATATATATATATATTATCGTCACCGTGTTAGGTAGAATGCGTCATCGTTCTGCAGCCTGATATTCGATTCAAATCCTCGTCCGGTTATCCTGACTTCGGTTTTCCGTAGTCATTCCAGGCGATTACCGCGATGGTTCCTTAAAAATGCCATTCCCTGCCCTTCAGTTAGATTGTCGTCGTCTACCGAGATACTTTTTCAGCTTACCACGCGATAACCGCATGGCGCTAAGTGTGGACTGTATGGAGGATGTTTCCATACCTCCCACTCGAATCGCTGCAGCAATTGGGACGTTTTTCGGGCCGTGTGAGGTAATGCGTTATCGTGCGGTTATCATACATTTGGTAAGCCGAAAAGGATCTCGGGAGATTCCGCAACGATGGAGAGGTGAAAGCAGCTGTCTCCAGGTGGTTACATAGCGCTGGAAGTGATTTCTACGCATCCGGAATCGAAAAGTTGGTCGACCTTTCCGAGAAATGTTTACAGTCTCTCGGGGACTACGTGGAAAAGTGAACTTAGAATGTATGACGTCATAGCCGTGTAGTTTATGTGTAGGTGGTTTCATAAATGGCCATAACTTGGAAGCGTAACTTACTTCTTTTATTCGCAAGTTTGCCGTGTATAATGAAACAACGGTCCGCTCACCGGTGAGAGTGTTGGATGGGGACGGAGCGGCCTTGTTACGGAGATAACATCTCCTAGCCCAGGGCGTGCATAATGAAGGGAGCAACAAGTAGCAGACCGCCTCCCCTCGCATTGGTCGATACGTCTGGCCACGTCACTCGGCAGAGGGCTGCGCAGCGGCCACCCAGGGTGCACACCCATACGAGCGGTCTCGCGTCTATACCCAGGCCCGCAGATCACACTGGGTCGAATCCCGATGGAGTAGAGGCTGTTTACTAGAAGCTCGACTTCCGGAATGGGCCCTCTTTGGTTCTCTCGGCCTGCTGTCAATTGACTACCTGGGTACTTCGAGAAGGTAGTACGCTTACCAGCTACCTCCATATCTCCAGCGGAGGCTATCCAACCTGTTGGAGTAGCAAGAAAGGTCGTTAGGTGAGATTAATATCGATAGGAAAGATAAAATACACACACCACTCAACAAAGTTGAAAGGCAGGAGTTCAGCATCATTAGAAAATATCCACAAACACTAAAAACACAATTTTTTAATCTATACCCTTATTCATGAAGACTCGGGGGAAGCAAAGAGGATTAGTCAAATTTTGTAAAACTTGGAGAAAAAGCAACTTTAATGTTTAAAATGTCATGGCATCTGCATGTACAATAATTTTATTTCTAAAATAAAACGTCTTAACTTCAGGAAACTTGAAATTATAGCTTTTTGCCATCCAATTTTTCCTTAGAATCAAGAAATTACCCGAAATTCGTTTAAGTTCCCTCTATAAAGGGAGAATGAAAAAACCATGATAGTCGAGTGAAACGGACTCAATTATTTCGTAAGTTTGATGAGTAAACATACAACTGGTTGTGATATCTACGCAGCGATAGTGCTCACATCACTGAAAGTTAGTCATGGAGCAGCTGACTGAAGAACTTTGCAGCACCCAGATGGCAAAACTCCATCAGGCTTTGTAAACCTTTAAATGTAATCCTGGAAACCGGCAGGAGACCTAGAATAAAAAAGATAAATGTTCTAAAGTATAATAAACGGTATATCACTAAACTATTGTGTACATGTTTTCTGAAGTGTAAAATTACATTATAATCTCGACTGGTAAATTCAAACAGGCCATCCTCTGATTTTTTACAATGTCGAGGTGCTCTTATGATGTCCGTTTGCAGCCCCCCGTGGTATGTCGTGCGATAATGCAGCAAGTGGCTGTGGCTGGATGACGTGAAAGCTATGTTGCATTTAAAACCTAAGATACTCCACAACCCCAAAGTTGGTTGGATCCTCCCCAAGGAGGCATACTAAGCCATTGTGTCAGAGGTAGGACGGCCAGTTCCTTTCCTCTGGGACCTACAGTTTACCGTGGAATCCGAATCACGGAGCGACATGGCGTAGCTCATATGATCAAACACGATTCTTAAAAATTGCTGCACCCTCCAGGATTTGAACCCGGGGCCCGAGTAGAGAACTTTTTTGAACTTAATCACTGAGCCACTAGAGCGCTCATCTTGTATTTATACGCGGGAAAAATCTCCTCGTATTCTGGAGGACGACTGTTCGAATCCCCGTCCGGGCATCCAGATTTGGGTTTTCCATGGTTTCCCAAATCACTCCAGGCAAATGCCGGGATGCTTCCTTCAAAAGGCTATGGCCGGATTCCTTGCTCCCCCCCCCCCATCCTTTCCCGTCTCTAAAGACCTCGCTGTTAAGAGACGTTAAGCAGTTAAAAAATAATATCTCCATTCACATATTCTTTCCCCTTTCTTGCACACGTCTACTTTTGCCCTCTACGAATGTTAATTTTAAGTTTTTCGGCGTTTTTGGTAAATTATTCCCCTTGGTTATTTACTGCGATCCCTGATCCATTACTTACGAAAGAAAATCTTCTCACACCCTTGTGCCGGAAATCAAGTGAGGGATTACTGGAGATCGAGATTCCGCCAGGAGTTTTCATCATAATACTGCAGTGGTCAAACGCAAGACTCCACTAGAAATTCTTCCCGAAGTATATTTAACGGTTTCATACTGGTCCAGGCTGTCTTACAACCTAATTTATGCTTGAAAATAATGGTCCAGGCTGTATTACAAAGGAATTACTACATGCGAATAATACGTCTTGCGAGTGACTACAGCAGTATTCCAACGATATTACTGTATGTTGTTGTAGCGAAATCGCTATCCCCAGTAGACCCCCAAGTGTCAGCTAATAGTCATTACATTCCATGCACCTCTCTTAATTCCGTCATCAATATCTTTGCACGTCTCAACATCACTATACGCTTTGTACACTCCCACAACTCTCTTCACTCCTCCCATCTTGCAATTAATCCCTTTCACCTCTTTTATCATACCAGTTACCGACTGTGCTCTGCAGTAATTTCCAGAGATAATCTAGTAGTTCTTCTTTGCCCGCACTTCGACTCCCGTACTTCATACCAAAAATGTGTTTCCCATACGACACCACCACATTTACGCAAGTTTTGTAACCCTGTACCCTCACTTCTTTGGTAAATCCCCTCATTAGTCTGTCTAAGGACTTTGAAAACGTTTCCTGTCACGAGTTCAATATGTTCTTCCCAGTTGAGTTTATTGTTTGTTTCAGACCGTTTTCTCATGAGCCTACACATTTTTATTATCATGAAATATTTGTATTCAATCTTTCTTTTAAAAATACTAGTTTCAAGCAGTGTTCTTTTTTTTGTTATGGCCGTTTGGTGCCAATACATGAGGATTTAAAGCAGCTGAAAACATTATCTTTGATATCGAGCTGACAGTGACTAATTATTTTTGTTAATGCTAGATTTACTCGTGGTATTGCTGGTGTGTATATGATCAGTGAGATTGAAATGTTCAGAGTTGTTTTACACAAAATACATCATCTAGTTTAACATTTACCTGGCACGTTACATCTTTTATTCTTATTTTTCATCTTCAACTCAGCCACATTCGTTTAATAAAGCTGTGCTGCAAAGAATTCCAAATTCATGTTATAATAAGGATTTTATAATTAATTGAATTTTTTACTATTATATTAAACAGAGAATTATCCGTTAGAAATCTCTTCTAGAACAGTGTATGCTTCGTTTTCCTGTTTATTTAAAATTTCGTTGATTACTCGGTGACACAAACATTTTTCAAGTTGATGACTTTAAACGAAAAAATTCTGTTAAATAATACAGAATGTTCCAACAGTGTCTACCATGGACACAAATTTCTTTTCGTTCACTCCTTTCTCACAATCCTGTATGGTAGACTTACTTTTTCTTTAATAAAGAAACATCCACGCTTCGTTAGCCGCAATAGTAAACAGAAGAATATAATCTCTGCAATCTGAAACCGATGCCAAAGACCATCCTCTCTAGCAGCTCCATAAAAAATAAAATAAAAAGACTACGAAAAACCAATATTCAACAAAATAAACGGACTGAAAAAATATTATCGACAATTATTGTGAGATGGTAAAAATAATTCATGTCAACTCAGTACGTGTATCATTCTGGTATCCTAAGTATACCTAAATTCCTAATATATTTTATTGTTACCGTAATCCACCATCTTGTGAACTGATAATTATTAATTCGTTTAACCGATACTGCAACAGAATTTTATCCTTGTTTGTTTTTCCTTACCATCCCGTCAAATAAATAAATTTGTGTAAACTAAAGTAAATGGTTCATTTATTGTAATTGCTTAGGACTATCTTGTAAATGGATAGTATTTTGTTCTATTTATCATGCGAAGAAGTTTTAAATTATTGCGCTAAGTTGTTTGATATACATGGTATTTTAAGTAAAGAAGATTAATATCTTTTGTTATGACAGCTACTATATTTGAGTAAGTTTTCGATGTACTGAAATTGTTTAATTTAATTTAAATGCAATGAAACACACGCTCCGGTGGCAATTTACATAAACACCCATTTTCCCCCTTTCCTGCACCCACCTACATTTGCCCTCTATAAATTTTATCTTTAAATTTTTTCAATGTTTTTGGTAAATTATTAATCAATTCCCTTGGTAACTCATTCCAATCCCTGACACCCTTACCTAAAAAACAGATTCTTCCCACACCCTTGTGCCTGAAATCGAGTGCCAGCTTGTGGTTAGGGTTATCTTTTCCCTTCCATGCACTACTTTTCGTACTCCAATATCTTTCCATGCCTCATCGCTAGTATACGCCTTGTACACTCCCATGACCCTCTTCACCCTCCTCCTGTCTTACAATGAATCCCATTCCAGCTCTTTTATCTTTTCTGTTACTGATTGTATTCTGCGATAATTTCCAGAAACAAATCTAGCAGCCCTTTTCTGCACCCTCTCCAACTGCTGTATTTGATACTCAAAATGTGGGTCCCATACTACACCTCCATATTCGAGCAATGGTCTGACCAAAGTTTTGTAACCCAATTCCTTTACTTCCATCGTGCATCCCCTCATCACTCTCTCCAACAAATGCAGAATTTTGAAATCTTTTCCTACAACCTGTCCAATGTCTCCTGCCCAGTTAAGCTTGTTATCAAAAGTAATGCCAGGATATTTACATTTCAACTCTTCAGCAAGCAATTCTTTCCCCAACTTATAATCATAATCAACCTTTTCTTTTTTATTTGTGTATCTAATAAGCTGACACTTCTTTGCATTTATCTTCATCCCATGTTTACCAACCCAGCTAGATATCCTGTCCAGATCACCCTGCAACTGTTTACATTCCTCTACCATTTTGATCCTTTTATATAGCATTATGTCATCTGCAAACAATCTAATTTCAGATAGTAAACAATCAACACAACTCATTAGAATAATTTGTCCGATGCAAGGTCTAAAACTTGAAAATTCATTCTAGTTTCTTTTAAATCTTTCTCCCTTTTGTTTCAAGCAGCTTTAAGAAGGCTTTAATTGTTTTTAATGGTAGCTGACTGATGGAGCCATTGTTTGGCGCCGCCTTTGTTTACGTAGCGAATTTTTTTCTGTGGATTATAAAATGCTGTAATAGTCTAACAGCGGCCGACGGAGTAGCTCGGAATACTACCAACAGGAAGCTACAGTAATTTTGTCATTTAATGAGCCATGGTAATCTGCGGTAATGGTCGTTATGAAAGTTTTCCTGCCATAAAAGCGAATTTTAGTGCATCTAAGGCTTTCTCGTTTAAAGTAACCTTATCATCATAGGTAATCATTCTAGAAGGGGGTAATACTCTTTCCATGGTTTCCCAAATCACTCCAGGCAAATGCCGGGATGCTTCCTTCAAAAGGCCATGGCCGAATTCCTTCCCATTCCTTGCCCCCATCCTTGCCCCCATCCTTTCCCGTCTCTAAAGACCTGGCTGTTGAGAGACGTAAAGCAGTTAAAAAAAAAAGTAATACTCACTAGGCGACATATTCAAGTTGCAATTTTTATATTAATTGAAGCAGAAACTAATAAAAGTAATAACCAACGCGATTTGACCGTCTCCAGCTCACTACATGCGACCGGACACAAAATGTCGAGTTGTAGGCGTCCGTTAATTACGTGAAGTGAAATGAGGGGGGGGGGGGGTCCGGCGAAATCTCACGAAACCTCACGAAACCTCACCAGGGGGGAGGGGGGTCAGTGGAAAAAAAGGTCAACAAATGATGGGAAAGTCGATTTTAGGGGGTAAAAACCGACTTTAGGGGGTACAACCGCCCTTCGGGGACCTAAAAAAAGGACTCAAAAAGTTGCTACGTCAGAAGGGGGGGGGGTGGTCAGGAATTCAAGAAAAACAACTCACGTAATTATTGGACGCCCAATACTGCGAAATTTTAAAAATTACGGGTTGATTGTTTCTCAGTGTGGGAAGTAAACAAGGTCACCGCGTCTCGCTCCTTATTCGCTGAACGTAATTCAACTGTTTCGCTCTGTGTTCAAACGTTTACGACAGTTAGGGAGCTTCCATAAATTACGTGGCTTGGTCTAGGAGGGAAAGGTTGTCTGGAAAGCTACGCTGGGAAACGTGGGGGGGGGGGGGGAAGGGGGCCTCGTAGATTTCCATCCATGTTATTTGTCACAGTTAAAATGAAGTAGACAACACACAACAGCATGTGAATAATAACTTCCGTCATTTAATTATTTCCGTATGTAATAATCAATAGGAAAAAAGCTACGTGCTACGCGGGAGGGTTGGGAGGAGGGGGGGTTGAGGCGAAAGCCACGTCGGGCTACGTGGGGGGGAGAGGGGGGAGGGGAGGTTCACATTATGCCAAAATGGAGCTACATGGTTTATGGACGTTCCCTTCGTTGCATTTCTGATTGTGGTGAAGCAATTGCTTTATTGTTTCAGTTATGTACACTATGTAGAAGACGGAATGTCGTGTTCGTTTTGTTCACGGAGAATTGAGGAATGAATAGTGTTATTAATTTGTACGTTACAAATACACAAGCCCGCCGCTAGCTGTTTGAACGCCCTTGTGCAATACCAATTATGCCGCCGCCCCGTATCTAACTACAGTCAGTGGTGTATCTAGGAATTTTCCGAACCGGTTAAAAAACTATGAGATTGCCATCCCTGCGAACATTATTTTGCCTTTGCCGCTCCCATTGGTACCAATCTCACCGCTTCAGGCGGTTAAGCTTTTTTTTTTTTTTTTTTTTTTTTTTTTTTTTTTTTTTTTAGAAAAAAAAGGTAGCCTCTCCATAAATTTGCTGTCCCCGATATCCACTATTGTCCCTGTGGAGTGGCAACTATCGGGGCGCGACAGTCAATTTACCGCCCCCCTGGACGTGCCGCCCGCGTGCGGTTCACGCCTTGGACGCCCGCTTACGGCGGGCCTACAAATACATAATGAGTTACCATAGAAAAATACAGAAACAGAGAGATGAGTGGTTGTCAAATGACGGGTTTAAAACTTGTCTGCGTAAGGAAAACGATTGCACCGCTTATTGTAAAATTACATTCACTGTGAACTTTGATAGCAGAAAGGCAGTGAATTTACGGTCGTGGAAATCTGAATAGTTTGGAAGCCTAATTGCAGGTGTTGATTATAAGACGGTACATTGTTACGGTTGACAGATGGCCGGGAAATCCGGGAATGTCCCGGAATTTGGTGTCTGGTCCCGTGTCCAGGGATTAAGCGTTACTGTCCCCGAATTCCCATATACCATACAGCGCTCGCAGCGGGAGGTAGAGGAGCGCTCCACCTTACCGACGACCAGAGACAATATATATAGACTGTTCAACTATGACGTAGTGTTTTTCAACCAAAGTTGAATTAATAATCATATATATGTGTGTGTGTGTGTGTGTGTGTGTGTGTGTGTGTGTGTGTGTGTGTGTGTGTGTAGCATAGTTTTTACCTGAAATACTTTACTTTTTTAATTGATTTGAATATTTTTCCACTCCTTAAACACACCACAAAAATATCTTTTTAACCCCAGAAATGTCCAGGAAATTATAATCCTATATCTTGTAAACCTATACATTGTACGTAAGCCACATCTATAGACCAGCACTCGGGCAGCAAGCTTTTAACCTTCACAAAGTGCAATGCAGTATTGATCGAGTGCCAACAGGCTGTCTGCTTCTAAAGACAAGTCTTAAGTTAGTCGGGAGGAGAATTTAGTGCCTGTGAAGTGACCGTATAAACATTTTTACTCACTGCCATCCGAATCCTTCGATTTTACTATACTTTGCTGTCAAACAATTCCTCGCTTTACTCTGACGTGAGTTTACTGTAGTCTCCGCTCTTTTCCTCTGTCGAACTTTCCTGCTGCTACTATTTGTTTATGCTCTCGCGGAGTAGAATCGCGAGAAATATCTGTTTGGCTCCAGAATGTCGTCAAGACCGTGTATTTGCGTCTCGCGTAAACTAACCGCTCGCTTTACGATTCGCTAAAACCGCATTATTTTCGTCTTCAATCGACGGTGGGTATCTTCAACAACTTTTGTGGCAGTTGCGATGTTGCACTGAAAGTCAGAATGCGGTAGTTTCCTCTTGCAAAGTTCTTAAAGGCTGTAACGTCACGTTTTACGATCTATGTAGTAGCAACGGTCTTGACGTGATGCTTCCTCTTCTAATATGAACGCGTTGCTCCTGTACCGGTGTAGATGGTTATGGCAAACAGACTGAAACAATTCGGTGCACCAGAAAAGAACTTTCTACAGCCGCATCCAACCATGTATCCAAACCGTGGTTCCATAACTGCAAAGTAAACAGACGCCACTTAATCAATATTATTAGCAGCCGATTCCATCACGGCAACTTTCTGAGCCACCCAAATCGGGCAGGTCTGAGAGATAATCCCCTATGTGACTGCTTTGGTCAAGCAGTAGGGTATTAGACGGTTCGTGGTTTAATTAATATGATAAATAACCAGTTCACTATACAGTTTAAACTTGTTTTTATTTTCAAAGAAAACACTACATCAAAGATACTGGTTTAATGCATTCATATAATCCAGAGATTGCATACAACACTCCTTCCACAGATAATACAGTACCTCGCTGTCGTATATTGAGTCTGTATAAACTGTTTCTCTGTCTCAGATGTTTGCTTTACATAAGCTTCATCGAAAGTTCTAGAACACTTTAAAGGATTCCGACAGATATCTCTCGAACATTAACAATACTTAAACATATTAAAAACAATCAGAATTAATACATAATCATTTACAATCAAAACAAAATGGTGAGAAATGGAAATTAAAGATACTTAAACACAAAATTATTCACATAAATCATTTTAAACTATAGCAAATTGTCCTTTATACATCGTAAGTTGCCTTAATACATGGCACTACAAACAGTTAAAAAATTCTCTTGCATAGTTCTTTTCTTAAACATATTAAATGGCCTCTAAACAATTTAAAAAAAAAAAAAAAAAGTCTGTTTACCCTGATTTACAGCTAATTGAAAAACAAACATACAAGATCATATTCAATCAAACTCTAGCTTACTATAAGTGCTTCATAAAATACCATTCCATTTAAGTTTAGGTTTGAGGGCTGTTACAAGTGGGCATAAATCATGTTCTGTTTTCTTGTATGAAATACACCAACACTTTGCGTGAAAGGATCAGGGTTCTTCAGGCTCGTCCTGTGGAAGCTCAGCCTCTGCAGGCGTGGTCTGTGGTGGCCTCGCCTGTGGAGGTTCAGCCTGTGGAGACTCAGACTGCACAGGCACAGCCTGTGGGTGCTGAGCTTGTCGAGGCTCAAGCTGTAGAGGCAGAAAGTAGAGATAGTGGGTTGGAGGAAGTTGATAAGGATGGGTGGCAGCTGGTAACAGGTCGTAGGAGAATCATGGTTAACAGGATGAACAAGTCAGACACTTCAGTAATTGTGGGAAAAGATAGGTTTGACCTGTTGCCAGAGTCAGGAGGAGAAGAACCTCATGTAGATGTAGGAGTAGGAGTAGGTAAGATGCAGCAGACCTTTAGGAATAAGGGCGTACAGAGCAAGAATAGGAAAAAAAGGGTTCTGCTGCTAGGTAGTAGCCATGGGAGTGGTGTAGGCCCTCTTCTGCAGGATCAGTTAGGTACAGGATATCAGGTCACAAGCTTTTTCAAACCTAGTGCAACATTAGGCCAGGTAATAGAGGATATAGGTTGCCTTTGTAGGAGTTTCACTAAGGATGATAGAGTAGTGATAGTGGGAGGTGCGGGAAATAGTATTGATAGAAACGCGAGTTATAGTATAGAGAGTGACCTGAGGACGGTGGAGAAGGAGGCACAGCATAAAAGGGTGGGGCTCATGCAGGTAATAAGTCGCCATGACCGGCCACAATTGAACTATGCTGTGAGGCGGGTTAATGTGCAAACGGAAGTGCTACTTGGGAAAGGCATTAGTTCTGTATTGGGGGTTGTGCCTGTGAACACCATTGGTAGGTGGGGTTTCACTAGGCATGGCCTACACCTAAATAGAAGGGGGAAGGGAGTACTTTCTGAGTTGTTAGCAAAAGCAGTGAGGGAGCCCATTTCCAGTGATGATGGGGTCAGGACAGTGCCTTTTTTAGGTTAGGGGCTGCTGGTGAAGGGACAGAAATAGATTATAAAAGTGATACTGATTGCAGATTCACGATGGGGAAAGTCACAGATATTAAAGAAATAGATGAAATGGCTGAAACAATAACTGACTGCGGTAAAAGTGGGAAAGAGGAGATAAATTCTGAAAATGTAAAGCCAATAGTAAGGGTGTTAATGGTAAACTGTAGAAGTATAATGAACAATGTAATCGAATTTGCAAACTTAATAGAGATGCACGAACCACAAGTGATAATTGGGGTAGAGAGTTGGTTAAAAGAAGAAGTACTAGGCAATGAGGTTTTTCCTGATAGTTACAGAGTATACCGCAGAGATAGAGGAGCAATTGGTGGAGGAGTCTTCATACTAGTAAACAAAAACTACCACAGTTCACTGGCGTTCATAGATCAAGACCATGAGTTACTTGGGGTAGATTTCTGGGGTAATAAAAAATAAAAAATCAGAGTGTTGGCTGTTTACCGCAGTGGGAGAATGACAGAAGAGGATGAGGCTCTTGGGGAGAAATTAAATTCATACTCAGATTTCAGAGGTGAGAATAGAATGATCATCATCGGTGGGGATTTAAATTTACCAGGTGTAAACTGGGAAGGGAAAAAGATAAATAACACAAGGGAACAAAGATTTGCAAATATCTTAATAAGGGAAGGAGGATTTACACAAGTGGTTGAGCAAAACACTAGGGGACAAAATATTTTGGATATATTTCTAATTAAGCCCGACAAAAAAATTTTGAGGTATCAAGTAACTGAAGGAATAAGTGATCATAGAGCAGTTCTGATGGATATTAGAGGATTCAGTAAACCAGCAGCCAAAATTGAAGGGGGAAATAGGTACAATTATAAAAAGGCACAGGTTTCAAATTTGAAGAGATATTTCAGAGAACAATTCAGCAAATGGAAAGAAGGCTCAGGTACAGTAGAGTCAAGGTGGGAAGAGTTCAAGGAGATAATAAGAGAGGGGGAAGAAAAGTTTATTCCAAAGCAGAAAATAAATAGAAGTAGAGAACCTATGTACTATAATAGGGAAGTGAGGAAGTTAAAGAGGTTGGTAAGAAAAGAACATAACAGAGTTAAGAGACAGCAGGGTAGTAGGGAATATTTAAAACAACTAAACAAGGACTTAATAACAGCAAAGAAAATGGCTAAAGATGGGTTTATGAAGAGTATTGTCAGTGCAGGGGGACCATTGACTGATGCATCTAGAAATTTCTATGGCTATATCAGGAAACTGAGGGGAAGGGAGGGTGTAGAGACACTTATAGATAAGGATGGAGAAGAAGTTGTAAGAACTACTCGCCTTTCTTGTGGTTGACCTGATACTTACTGTAGACCGAACTTCGTGCTTGCTAAAGTTTTAATTACTAACATACAGCACCCGAAGTTGGATAAATGAGTTCGTAGTCGCCGCCGGTCGCCAGACAGGGTCCAAACCAGTCCGATAAAAGTGTGAGGATAACTAATTAAGAAAAATCTTCAAGTCTTAAGTAATGAAAATCGGTTCTCCACACATTTATTTGAATAAAGTACACATCGAACCAGTTGGCCACTATCAGAATTTAGATGATAAGGCTATTGAAACTTCGTAATCCGTCGATTGCAAGATTCTTAGAAACAAAAGGAAAGTTTTTAATCCAAATCAGTCCACACTATATTATTTTCGATGCCACACTTCACTGTTCTGGTATCTCAACCCACTGTTCAAATCAATTTAAAACATACGTCGCAATGGTTTAAACAAGTTCATTCTTCTTCTTACTTCTGGCTACCCCCGCCACAGTTAGTATAGCGTCTCACATTACGCGACGCGAGCCGTTCGCTACAAAACCTCGATAACGACTGACTTTAAACAATGTAATCATGCGCTCACTTCGGCGCTACTTGCGGGTCGGCGGAATGCTACTGTTATGTTACATTCCCCAACTACCAATTTGTGATAATTGTTCAGGTTTTTTTTTTTTCAAAAGAAACTGAAGAATTATCATTACAATAAAAAAGAAAATTTACAAATACCAAGTTTCAGACTCTCAAGTGTGGCCAACCTACTAACATAAGATACACAAAGCCATTTAACATATTTAAATTAAAAAAAAAACAGGCACACAAACAACATCAAGAAAACATATACAGAAAAAAATACACGAAGGAACCACATGAAATTGTTATAGTTTTCGTGGTCACAGTTCTCAAATAGACTGTCAACTCTCACAAAAATAAAACTGAAAAGAAAGAACATATATACACCATGACAAAAAAAAATATTTCCGCTTCTACCGTATGGCTCTATGGGTGGAGTCCTCGGTTGCGACACTGGTAGAG